>JASDQU010380523.1:0-11207 GCA_032191745.1 Picea mariana | reverse complement strand
TTCAGTTTCTTCGATGTTCACCTTCCTAGGATCATCATCTTCATCAGCATTGATATTGTAGAAACTTTGTAATTTCTGAAGAGGTGCAGTCCATTCATCCTCTTCTTGCTCCACAGGGAGGTTAGGTGCCTCCTCAAAGACTTTCTGTCTTACAACTTGTAAAGCCTGATATACTGTGGGGTGTTGACTTTCAAATAAAAATGTAGCTACAAATTTCTAAGTCATACCATGCCAATCTGTAGTGATGAGGCGCGGTTCTGCTTGAAGATACCAATTGATAGGCATTCTGTCCAAATTGTTAATGAATTTTTGCACTCACTGTTCTTGAGGAATGTTGCTTCAAGCCTCCTCACACCTCCGCACATGGTCCTTCAGACAACTATGACCTGTGTATCTAACTCTGCATCCTTCAAATTGGTTTGAAAAGCGCATTGTCATCAAAGTGCAACATTTCACCCACTCTGTGATGTTCTTCTTATGTGTTCCCTACCATCTCTCTGGTGTTGCTTTCAAGGGTTCATCTAGTGCCAACAGCCTCTGTTGTACTAGTACAATTTCTTCAAATTCCAAAAATAATGTTTCTAAATGATTTAAACCATGAAATGTGGGCAAGTTATTTACATTTGTGGAAATCCAATGAACTTCCCGGGTCAATCTGGCACACCTTCACATAGATATTCCATACATCATGTTCTTCTAGTTCTCCAGTGCTTCTTCTAAATCTGACTAGCATGCACTTTCACTTTGCCAGCTTAAATTTCCATCTTTCATAGGATTAATGTAACCCTGGTCTCTTCCTTTCAATTTATATATATTCTCTATTTTATAAGCACAGTCTTCTTCTCTGATGGGTTATGTGTATCTGTGACATTCGTTAGGATCAAGAGGTGCAATGACCCTAATGCCATCACCTTAAAACATCATTCTTATTTTCTTTAAGTCAACCATAGTAGAATTGTTGAAAGGCCAATCAATTCCTAACAACGCAGGATAAGGACAACTATAATCAACTATCTCAATTACTTCAAAGTATGCAGATGTCCTTACCCCTTCAATGTCCATAGGGACATGCTCCAGTCTTCCAAAGGGGATTACTGCCTAATGATTAGCCATCCTGAGGCTGATAGGGGAATATATAAACTTCGATTTTTCCATCAATTCCCAGGTCTGCTTCGTCATAACGTTGAATTATGATCCCAAGTCGAGGACCACGTAATCTATGTCATAGTCCCCAATCTGAGCATTAAGGTGTAGTTCCTTGTTTTTCCTTCTCTTTCTACATACTTGATGGCCTTCTCTATTCAGTAGAGGATATACCTTCCCTATCTCATATTGTCTGATCAAGTGTTGTAGTTCTTGCACATCTCTTTCATCCTTAATCAAATCATTGAACATATACAAGAAACTGACAAGCTTGCTTACCTCTTTTCCATCTCCGGGTGAGGCAGACTGATCGAATGCCAGGGTAATTCCACATTCTTTCACTATTGGTTTTTCCTTAGATGAAGAAGCATGTTCTCTTCCAAATTCTCTTCTTTCTTCATCAAACATTTGTTTTTATTTCCTTGGATCAAACAACTGTGTCTTCTCTACAGCTCTTTTGATCCTTGATTCTTCTGTATTCTTTCCTGAAGTCACCCTTTTTTCTCCTGTAACAACGCCTCCTCTAGTGATAACAATGAATATGGGATCCTCTCCACGAGGTTCTGCTGATATCAATTGTACTTATTGGTTTCCCCCTCGTCTCTCCTGACATTTCACTAACAACACTGGGAAATCTTCAATAACATGTTCAAATGAATTGCACTAATTGCAAGTGGTACAAGGGTTTTGAAATTCCCTTGCCAAGTGACTTGGCTAGGCGCAGTTATAACAAATGATCTAACCTTGACCTCAACCCATGCCTCCTCCTTGTTCTCTTCCTCTGAATGCACCGCGAGGATTGAAGTTTCCTCTTCCTGGGGAGTTAAAATGCGTAGCATTTCCCTCCTGCTGCATCTCTGCTTGAATCTTATATGTATCTCTTGACCTTTCATGCAAGAGGTCATAAGCCCTATAGTCCTTCTCATTGTGCTCCACAGATTTACAGAATGTGCAGTAAAGATTGGTAGTTGTCTGGACATATTTTTGCATGTAATAAAATTCACCAGGGTGATGTCTATTTCTACATACCTCACACCAGGGTAGATTAACCTGCTTCAAAGGGCTCAGGGCTCCAGAGGGTAATTACTCATTAAATAGGGGACAACTCTCCTTGTCATGGCCCTCTATTTTTCATCTGATGCATCAGATGTCTTCTCTTTTATATTTTCCCTTTTCTTTCTTCATCTATTCGACCTGCAGAGATAAGCTAGTTAGCTGACTCAAAATTTGACTTATACCTAAGTTGGATTCTCCCATAGGGGTTGTTTCTAGTTTCATGGGGATCTCCAACTCCTCAGCCTTCAAAGGGACCTTATGTTGCATCAGAGGAACTCTGATGTGTGGTAAGAGGGAAACAATGAACCATTCCTTATTTTGATCATCTGGAATATGAAATCTCAAGCAACATGTCAAGTTATTAAACCTCTGATTAAACTCCCAGACAGGTTCAACTACTCTCCTCTTGATTTCTTTCAGTTATGTGATGCACTGCGACTCTGACTTGGGTTTCTTGAATTATGCACTCAACACAGTCTTGATATCATTCAACGGTTTAGGTTGTACAGTCCCTTTAAAAAACTTCATGTCCTAGCTCTGTGCACAGTCTCTCAAGGTAGTCCTAAAATGAGCTCTCTTAACAGCTTCGTCATTGACTTTCTTAATACTCCATACAGCTTCACATAAAAACCAGTGTTGATCAGGATCCTCATATCCATCTCCTCTAAAAATAGGTAACCTCATTTCATATTCCATAGATCTTCCTAGGTTTCTTGACTGAGTATGTCTTGAACTGCTGGTAACAATGCTCTGAAAACTCTGGCTACTCTAGTTACTTAGTGTTGCTAAAATAACAGGAGGAGTAATAGTACTTACTTCGATGGTAGGCACAATTCCTAAAGTTTCTGATTCTTCTCGATGGGGTTCTTTAGTATTCCCTTCCTCTTCCCTAGTGAACTCTAAATGTTCCTTGTTCAATAAATCTTCTTCTTCTCCACTATAGAACCCTTCATCTTGTGCTAGTGGCTCGTGAGTCTTCTCAAACAAGTTTACTAGAGGAACCTCTCTGAAGGTTCTCCCATTATGCGTATGTCCAACCTCTGTTTCGATGTTGTTTTCTGAGTTCTTGAACATTATCTTTTCAATCTGGCCAATTACTATATCTTCAAGATGTTCTTCTCATGCAATAACATATTGATCTTCAACTTCAAAAAGTGTAAAAATTTTCCTCTCATTCCCTTGAAGAAATATCTCTCTGCTTGGATATATGACTCTATTATGTCAATAGAAAAATCGATAATGTACCCTCTAATGGTGTTATCAAACAAGTGATCTACTACTCTTGACATGACGTTATCAACTCTCTTAACCTTCTTGATCAGCACCGACATCCAAACCACAGGTGTTCTAGATCTAATCTCAAACTGGGTATCTACTAATCTGGCTAACCACTCGTATAACTCCTTATGAATTCCTCCAAAGAAAATATCATGTATCTCGGTGAAGATGTGTCTTCCCAACTAGTCTTCTGTACTAATATTAGGGTTATTGTTCTGAGCTTCAGCGAAGTCCTTTTCTTTTCCTTCTATCCAATTTTGAATCTCTTTCTTCGATGGAAACCACCTTGACATTTCCTCAATAACATCGCGGTCCCAGCAACAGAACCATTTGTTGGCACAGGGGCAGACCCAGGGTTCAACACTAACAATGCACCAACAAGCCCTAACTACTGGCCCTTTCAGAAACACCTGTGGAGCATATGTAGTCTCACCTGATGTATCAATAGGGGGTTGCAGGACACAAGTGTCTAAAACCAGAGGAAATGCAAGTGAATCCCAAAACCAACAACACACAGAGATCTAGTTATTCTTCTCCAAACTTAAGCCTACTCTGCATAGGTATACCTAAGATCTAATCGCAACGATGCAAAAACAGTCTAACAAAAAGAAAAGAACACAACATCAACCACAAATACACAAAATATACGTGGTTCACCCTCTCCCTAGGGATATGTCCACATAGCTGTGTTTCTTGATATACTAAATGGAAATATATAGTTCTATCTACGCACTTAGCTGCAGATCTCTTTCTCTCCTTTTATCCCCTCCCTATGCACCCAGCTACAGGGTTGATCTTTGCACCTAGCTAAAGACCCACGATACAATAATGCTTTCGAAACGCAATTCTTCTCTCATAAACAACAATAATAACTCTCTTAACCCACAATGAAGAACCCTTCTTCTCTCATATAGATGTTTATTTATACATTAAAATTACTCTCATACAACCTTCAAGTGAAGTCTAAGTGTAAAAAACCTAAATTCCAAAACCCTAGGTCAACTTGACCCACATTTTCAGGGCTTCGCCAGCCTGTCTTTCCTTCTTTCTTGAGAGGTGCTCCAAAGCACATGTTGGTGTCTTTTTCCGTTTGTTGAGTTGTCCACGATCCATATTCTTTGTTGATCTGTCTTCTTCGATCTTCTCATTCAATGAATCTCTTTCCCTTACTTCACTCCTTCTTTTCTTATTCTTTAACAACTTCGACCCATTCTCAGTCAATGTGCCTTCCGCACAGTTTGTACTTTTCCTTTCCTCTTTCTTATTCTTCAATTTCTTCCTTAATCCATAACCAAGGGCCAACAGATACCTTCAAACAAACCATCCTCAAAGACCTTGAGCCTAAATCCATGCCAACTATTTTTGATGTTGTAAACCTCCAATATGACAAGCCTACTATTGTCCTTAGTTCAATGGTTGAAGACCGTGAGGAAACCTCTCCACCTTTCGATGTTTCCTTGAACATCCATGACAAAATTCTACATAATTGCCTTCTAGATATAGGAGTCTCTAATAACCTTATGCCAAAAGTAGTTATGGATGAGTTGGGTTTAGAGATTACCAAGTCTTATCATGATTTATTTTCATTTGACTCTAGGAAGGTTAAGTTCCTTGGTTTGATAAAATATTTATCAATTTATTTATCTCAGTTACCCATGAGAAGCATGGTAATGGACATTGTGGTAGCTGATGTGCTGCCCAAATTTGGTATGCTCTTGTCTAGAGCATGGATAAAGAGGCTAGGGGACACCTTACAAAATAACCTTTCCTATGCATCTATCCCAGTTTTTGGAGGAGAACAAAGGATATTGTATAGGGAATCTCAATTGGCCTATATTATCAGTGATGAGAAGGAGCCTACTAATCATCCCATATACTCAGTTGACATAGGTTTGGGGTCTTTTATACTTCATATTGATGATTCTCAGTCATCATCATTAAAGCTCAGAAAGCCTATTTTCCAATCTTCAGAAGTGGAAATCACTCCTATATGGAATATGTTCTTTGATGGTGCTTGTTCAAAAGAGTCTGTAGGAGCAGGTATTGTTTTTTTTTCACCTTCCAAAGAAACAATTCTTTTTTACTTCAAATTGGATTTTAAAGTGACAAATAGCATAACAGAGTATGAAGCCTTGGTCTTCGGCTTGAACACTACTAAGGATATGAATATTCAGGGGATGAAAGTATTTGGAGATGCTGATTTAATAATCCAACAAATCAAAAACACTTTTCAAGCCAAACATGTTAGGTTAAAGGCATATAGACATGAGGTATGGAATCTCTTTGATTATTTTCTAGCACTCAATATTTCATGCATTCCTAGAGCCATGAATCAACTTACTGATTCATTATTTGTTTCATCTAGTACCTTCAATCCACCTTTGCCAGCAAAGCTAAATTATGAAATCCAAGTGAAAAATAGACCCTCCTTTCCAGAAAATGTAAAATTTTGGAAAGTGTTTGATGATGATGAGGAATTGGTCAGATTTTTGGAATTTATAGATGAGTTTTCATCTCTCCATATAGATCATGAAAATGAAAATGTTGAAAAAGTCAAAAATCCTAAATTAAAAAACAAAATTGGATGCCATGATATCATTCAACTTCCCAATAATAAAATCCCAAGGAGACTAGTACCACTTGAGAAACTTTTTGACCAGAATGATGTGCCCTTGAATCCTGATAAGAAAGAGGAAGACCATGTTGTCTTTCTATACAATTTAGGAGATGAAAAGTGCCCAAAGACTATAAATATGTCCACACAGTTGACTACAGAACAAAGAGCTGAGTATGGCATCCCGATGAAAGAATTTTCAGACATTTTTGCACGGAGTACAGTAATTTAAAGACCTATGACACTCAATTTATTGAGCATAAAATCCCTCTAAAGAAAGAAGCCACTCCATTCAAGCAAAAACTGATATCTATCAACCCTCTTCTTCTACCCATAATGGAAAAAGAAATTAAAAAATTATTGAATGCTCAAATTATCATTCCACTAAGATATTCTGAGTGGGTTGTTAATTTTGTTCATGTTAGGAAGAAGAATGGGGAGATCAAGTTGTGTGTTGACTTTAGGAACTTGAACAAATGTTGTAAGAAAGACAAATACCCTTTTCGGAAGATGGAGCATACCTTGCAAAGAGTGTCTGGAGCTAGTGTCATGTCTTTTATTGATGGGTTCTTAGGCTATAACAAAATCTCAGTACACCCAAAATGATAGAGAAAATACTTCCTTCAAAACTCCTTGGGGTACTTTTATGCATGCCAATATGCCCTTTGGGCTTATGAATGTTGGGGCCACCTTTCAAAGGACCATTGACATTTCCTTTTTAGGTGAGAAGCATAAGTTTGTTTTGATATATTTGGATGATCTAACAATATTTTCTCACAGTCATAAAGAGCATTTGCAGCATTTGAGGAAGACATTCTTGAAGAGAAGAAGGTATGGTCTTTCATTAAATCCAAAGAAGTCACAGTTTGCATTAAAAGAAGGTAAGCTTATGGGACACATAGTGACTACAGAAGGAGAAAGATTGACCTTGCAAGAGTGGAAGCTATTCAGAAGATATCAATTCCTAGATCTAAGAAAGACGTCCAATCATTTCTTGGAAAGATTAACTTCGTTAGGAGATTTATTCCTAATTTTGCAGAACTGATTAAACACATCATCGGCATACTAAGGAAATATTAAGAAGTTAAATGGCATGATGCAACAAGGGATTCTTTTGAATCTATCAAGAAATCTCTTATGTCAGCTCCTACTTTGATCAACCCTGACTATTGTAAAGATTTTTGTATCTTTTCATTTGCATATAGTGACACCATTGCAGCAGTGTTACTTCAGAGAAATGATCAAGGGAAAGAGAAACCAGTGGATTTCTTTAGCAAGACATTAAGAGATGTTGAGGTAAAGTATGAACCTATTGAAAAACAAGCTTATGCTTTGATCAAATCACTTAAGGATTTTAGAATATATATTTTTCATGAGAAAGTAATAGCTTATGTACCATCTAGTTCAGTCAGAGATGTACTCATTCAACCAAATATAGATGGTAGAAGAGCCAACTAGATTGCCAAAATCATTGAGTTTGATATTGATATCAAGCCAACTAAATTGATAAAGGGTTAGGGTTTGGAAAATCTTCTTGTTGAGGAGAATTGTGAGGTGTTGGGCATAAATTTTATCAACATAAATGTAGAGGATGCACAATCTGAAATTTATGTTGAAAGGTACAGTCATGATCAACTAGTTTCAACAAACATGTCTTCTTGTGAATGGTACATTAGTATAATAATTTTTTTGCATACCCTTGCAGCCCCTCCAGAGATGAATCAAACACGGGTGAGAGAATTAAAACTCAAGGCAATCAAGTTTTGTATTAATGAAAATATGATTTATTGGAAAGACCCCTCTGGGATGTTGTTGAGGTCCCTTGACAAAGAAGAATAAATTCAGGTTATGCGTCAGTTTCATAGAAGCAATTGTGGTGGCCATCATTACTGGAAAACTACAGCCCACAATATTGTGAGGGCTCATTACTATTGGCCATGTTTATCTTCTAATGTTTGCTCATATGTTAAGACTATTGGAAATGTTTAATAGGTAGCATATGCTTGTCATTGATGGCAAGTACAGCAATGAAGATGGCATNAAAACGATATGGAAATAATGTTTTTACATTTACGCTAACTTGGTTTCTTGAGTCACTTTACGCCGCAATCAACGATGAAACTGTTGGAAAATGTTTAACAAGTAGCATATGCTTGTCATTGATGGCAAGTACAGCAATGAAGATGGCATGGGTGCAGGAAGAATGTACAAAGGATTGTTGGCATGTTTTACAGGCAGCATAGACTTGTCATTGATGGCAAGTACAATAGTGGAGATGGTAGGATAAGAAGGATAAAAATCCCTTGGGGATTCAGACGTGAAAGCTCAGGAGGAACAACAATGAAGAAAACGCGCACAGCAAAGGCAAAGCTCAAAGTACAGGAATTTGCAGAAGAGAAGGAAGATAGAGATCCACAACCACAGGATCTCATTCAAATTTCCTAAAAGAACGAGGGTCGTCAGATCAGACAAAAGTTGTACGAGGTTTACCATCAGGAAAAGCCAAGGTGAAATCCTGACATAATCAGGACCGTCTATTTGGAAGGATGCGTGGCAGCGATCAAGAGCCACCGGAAGAAGCTCGATAGGAGGACAGGTCTCAGTCGTCAGATCCGAGCGCAGGGACCCGACCATCGTTGGATCAATGAGAACCTGCAAGTCTTTAAAGGGATTGAAGGTTTGGCTACGGTCATGAGGATAATGGTCATATGGACCAGGAGCGTAGTCATCGGAGTTTCGAGGATCGCGAGTTGGATATGTCAAAGTTCCTTGACAACAAAAACCCCGAAATCGCGATATGATCTCAACCGTTAAATCAAGAATTAGATCTGGTCCGTTGATTTCCTTCATCGGAGAATCGGGGATCGCGATTTCAATATGCAAAGAACACTTGACAACGAAAACCCTGAAATCACGATATGCGATTTCACGAGTTAATCATAGCCGTTGGATAACAAGTGATCGAGACCGTCGATCCAACACACGTCAATAGACCACGTCAGACAGGGACACGTGGCACATCCAGGTAATGACAGGTGTCAGGCAGATTCAACACTTCAGGCTTATGTAAGTCACGAATCAGAGTGACACGTGGCAGGATCTAACACGTGGCAAACCACATGTGACATCAGCAGAGGCATCAGTAATCGCGACTTTGAAATACCAAAATCACTTGACATCAAGAACCCCGAAATCACGATATGCGATTTCGCGATTTAATCGCAGCCGTAAATTTAGAAGTGATCTGGACCGTTGATTATATGCATGGAGTATCGGGGATCGGGACTTTGGAATGACAAAGTCACTTGACATCAGAAACCCCGATTTCGCGATATGCGATATCGCGACTCAATCGTAGCCGTTGAGCCAAGGCTATACCTGGACCGTTGATCATAGCCTGTGTCAGAGTTTCGCGAATCGCGATTTGGAAGTGACAAGAATCTTGAACATCAAAAATGCTGAAACCCCGATGAGAGGTTTGACCGAGGTCATGTGTTGACAGTCACATGGACCATTGTGTAGCCGGAAGGGGCTAAATCTCGGGAAAGGAGCACATCGGGGATTGGAGAATCGGGAGTTCCGAGTACGTGTGCATCTCGTCACTGAAAATGCCGAAACCCCGATAGAGAAACATAAGGTTGTGGTCACGGAGTGAAGGCCACGTTGACCAGGAGCTAAGCTCAGGAGGGCTAGCGTATGAAAGGAGCCATCGGGAATCAGAGAATCGCGAGTCCGAAGGACTTGTGAATTTTGACATCGCAAATGCCGAAATCGCGATGAGTGAAATCCCGATTTGATCTGAACCATTGGATCAAGTAGTGATCAGAGGGCTGTTGTTCTTCCTCACACATTAACACTTCAGTTATGAATCAGTTAAGAGAAACGGACTGATGATGAAAAATAAGTTAGCGTTTCAGTGGCAATGACAGGTGTTCTTGTCATTGGCTGAGAAAAGATGAAATGAAACTGTCGGTGAGGAATGTGTAAAAGAAAATGAGACAGACTGTGCATGGTGTGTGATTATGGAAGAAAAAGAGCTGGTAATTGAAACAAAAAGGATGAGCTCGACTGTTACAGAGAAGACGAAGAGTCTCAACTGCCAGAGAGGCTGAGGAATCTCAACATAACACCCAGTGATGTTGAACGCATGTGACAGGGGGCAGAGAAGCTGAAGAGTTATCATGAGTATCAGACAGAGCACTCGAGAGGTGAAGGAAATGGGCACGGTGTGAACATACAGTGGATATGCGCACATTGCATGCATAAGGTGCACAGAAACTATAAGTATACAGTGCAGAGAAGAGATGAGGTTGTTGTTGCCATTGCTATTAGAACTGTTGTGGTCGCTGTGTAGAAGGATTGAAGTGTGAGCAAGGAGGCAGAGCACAGGAGTAGAAATACATAGCAGAGGAAGGTTGCATGAAAGGGACATGATGCAGAGAGTATAAATGGAGAAGAACAGAAAGTGCAAGGTGGGTGCAGAAGACCCTGATGCAGACAAGGTAGAGCAGTGCAACAGAACAACGACAAGACTGGTAAGCCATTGAATAAATTTATTGCGCTGTAATGAGTTTAAGTTTCGAAGATTAATATTCCAGGGAGGTTGGGAGGTGCTCGGGAGGACTGTTGTCCTCAGAGGTTCAAGTGGGTGCTTGAACACAGGGAGTTGTAGCTTCCATTTGGTTGCAGCCAGAGAAACCAGGGTGGCAGGGTGGTGCAAGGGAGAACTCTTGTTCTCTGTTATATAGCTTGGTGCCTGTATGATTGGAAGTTGGTTCTTCCATCTAGTTGGTGCTGGAAACAGTCAGGGAGTTGGTGCTTCCATCTAGTTGGTGCTAGAGAAACCAGGGAGTTGGTGCTTCCTTCTAGTGGGTGCTAGAGAAAATAGAGATTTGGTGCTCTCAGCAAGTTACAGCTTGCAAAATAGAGGTTGTAGCCTCATTATGAGTTGGTCCGTTGGGGTGCTTTCCTACGCGCTTGCCAGTGCTTTCAGTGGTTGGTGTAGTCTTATCCGCGCTGGCTGTGCTTGCGGATGGAACTTAATCTATTTTGATGACCTGCAGATTTTTCTGTTTGGCCGCCTAGCAGGAGCTTCACGGGGAAGTGCAAGACAGAA
>JASDQU010380521.1:0-11114 GCA_032191745.1 Picea mariana | reverse complement strand
TGTTCATATTTGATTCAGAAAATTTATCAAACAATCATTTTCTCAAGATTTCATGCAAAACTTGTAAACTGTATATAAACTGTTCATAATCATTTTTATAATCATATTCTTAGATAAATATTTGTAATTATTATGTCAATTGTTAGAATCTTATCTTTAGTTAGTTTATTTTATTTTTCTATCTTTAGGACCCTAGTTGGCTAACGGAGCCATTAAACTTGTCAGAATAGGTTACACCAAACGGCTTGGGTTATTTAGACAACCCCAGACCAGATCTATTATTCTAGTTGACGACAAGTCAAATTTTCTCATCAACAAGATCCTGATTCCCCCTTGCTTCTTCTCTTGAACTACCATAGGGATAATCTACTCAAATACTTCAATAGGTTCTATTACACCATCCTCTAACATTTTATCAATCTTTTCCCTAACTTTCTATCTATATACTGGATTCATCCTATAAGGTATATGTCTTAATGGTCCGGTATCTAGTCTTAAAGGGATCTTCATTTCTCCAATTTCTCTTGATACCCCTTTCAAGTAACCAGAGGTTATTTGAAGGTTTTCTGCAAGGAGTGCGAGTAGAGATCCTTTTGGGAAGCTTGAGTTTACAAGTGAAAGCTCAGGAGGGATTTAACCTTTGAAGTGTCCAAAGGGAGACGGAGGCCAAAATCGTCTCATAAAAGTTAAGTTCAGGAGGGAGAACACCGATTCGTTTGGAAATGAGTCATTGAGGAGTGCATCTTGTGGTCAGAATTCTCCGTGGAGAAATCGTGAAGTCGCGAGGAACATAGGATCCAGAGGTGCTGCAAGGTGGTTAGGAGTTGGACGAATCCACCACCCTGACATCAAGGATCAACGTGGACCGTTGATCATGGGCTATCTGAGCTGTCAGATCATTTCAGAAATTTAGGATCTGTAAGTTTGGAGTGCAGGTCAAAACCCTTGGTCACTCAAACTCCCAGTTCACAAAAGGGATAATTATGTGTGAAATTTTTGGTATTTCGGGGTTTGACATACCGAAAATCTCAATGACAAGGAACCGATACCTTAACATTGAAAATCTTGAAGCCGTGAAACGCGACGTGCCTTTGGTGTGAAACATTAGCATTTCGACATATCGAGGTTCGACATTCTGGAAATCCTGATGACAAGGAGCCGGGGCGCTTTGCATTGAAAACCCAAAGTCGTAAAACACGAAGTGTCATCGGAGTGGAATTTCGACATTTCGGCTTTCCGGGGTCTGGGAAGTAGAGGAGACAAGTGATTTTTGAAAACGAGAGTTGTAAACTCCTGGTACGCGAAATCCCGAAAAAGGGTCGCTATTTCAGAATTCGGGAATTGGTGGGACAAGTGAGTTGGGATCGAGAATCATGAACTCCCGGTATGGAGAGTTCTGAAATGCCATCGATCACGCATTCCAAGGGACGTTGAGCCCATTTCGACATTCTGACATTTCAGAATTCGGGGAATCATAAGGCAAGAGGAACGATTGTTGGGTCATTCGCTCAAGTCCTGAAAAGCTGAATTTAGTGGCAATAGGTGGTGCACGTTGGAGCAGTCAACCCTCATTGACAATTCGCATTTCGGCATTTATCAAGAGCTGTGGGATATATCGGGACTCTCCAACTCCCGAAACCCAAAGTCCTTTGTGGCTCAAACAAAGTGTTTGATTAACCCTTGGCGTGGTTTTAGTGAAGATCCTATGCGGATATTGGCTCGAGGGCAAGGGGTCTGCGTTAGTGTGGTATCAGAGCCCAGAACAAATTCTTTGCTTTCTGTAGAAGAGAAAAGAGAAAAAAAATTCAGCCATGCCGCCAAGAAGGAGAGATAGGCCAATGCCTAATCTAGCAATTGAAAGAAAAATGCGTGAGTTACGTTCCATACTTGATGCTATGGAGATAGCACCGAGGCACACAGTCGACGCTGGGGATATCAGCGAGGCCGAAAGTGAAAATGAAGATGGAAATGAAGGAGAAGAAGTAGCAGTCGAAGATGCTGCAGACGAACGCCTATTCAGGGTTGTTGCAAGGATAGGTGCCAGAGAAAAAATGGAGATTCCCATGTATGAGGGAAGCTTAGATGTTGAAGAGCTTCTAGACTGGATTAGAGCTCTAGACAAATACTTCGACTATGAGGATGTTGAGGAAGAAAAGAAAGTCAAACATGTTGTTACTAGACTTAAAGGGAATGCAACACTGTGGTGGGATGAACTGCAGGCTGACAGACATTGCAAGGGTAAGCAGAAAATCAAAAGCTGGGATAGAATGGTTGCAAAGATGAAAGCCAAATTTATACCCAAGGATTATCAAATCACTTTGTTTCGGAGGATGCAAAATTTGAGACAGAAGTTGATGTCAGTGAAGGAATACACTGAAGAATTCTACAAGATAAAGATCAGAGCAGGTCATTGGGAAAGCGATGATGAAAAAGTTTCCAGGTACATGAATGGTCTTCGATATGACATCCAAGATGAGATGAGCATGATGACCATTCGAAATTTGGAAGATTCTTATCAGATAACTTTGAAAGCTTAAGAGAAGCTGAGCCGAAAGCAAGGTCAAAGAGGCCGAGGTAGAAGTCAAGCCAGGGGCAAAACAATTGCCCAAGACAGGATTCAGAGACCTAAAGAAGAAGGAAAGAAACCTCAACCTCAACCTGAGAGGGGAGGAAGCTCACAAGGAAGGCAGTATGCTGATAGAAATACATTTCCTCGAGCCAGAGGAAGAGGAAGAGGCAGAGGAGGTGAAGTGAAATGCTTCGTCTGTGGAAAAATCGGACATAAATCCTATGAGTGTCTAGATAGGAAGAAAGATGCTGGTGAAACTCACATTGTCAAAGCTCAATGAAGGAATGTTGAGGCAGAACACGCTAAGGGAGGAAGATCTTTGATGATGAAAAAAGTTCTCTTGAAGCTGGAGAAGGAGGCAGAGAACCCAACCCAAAGAAACAGTCTGTTTCAGACTGCTTGCAAAACTAAAGACATAGTATGCAAGGTCATAGTGGACAGCGGTAGCACAGACAATCTTGTATCTACAGAGATGGTAGAAAATTTGGAGTTGGAGACTATTGTACATCCAAGCCCATACAAAGTTTCGTGGCTACAAAAAGGACATCAGGTAAATGTCACTAAATAGTGTTTAGTTGAATTTAAAATAGGAGGATATAAAGATGAAATATTATGTGATGTCATTCCCATGGATGTTTGTCATCTATTTTTGGGTAGGCCATGGAAATATGACAAAAATGTAGTTCATGATGGGAGAAAGAACACGTACACCCTGGAGAAAAATGGTAGGACTCACATGTTGCTGCCAATTAAGGATAAAGAGGTGAAAATAGAGATGAGCAACACTGTACTTCTCATGAGTGGGAAGGAACCTCTTGATGAGGTTAAGAAGAAGGAAGACACACAATTTATTATGGTCAGGAAGCCCATAATTATTTTGACCAGTACAAGGATAGATGATTTACCAAAAGAAATCCAGGAGTTGCTGGGAGAGTTTGCTGATATAGTAGTGGACGAACTACCTTGTTCGTTGCCACCTATAAGGAGTATAAGTCATCACATCGATCTTATACCTGGATCCATTTTATCAAACAAAGAAACATATCGGTTGATGCCATAGGAAAATGAAGAAGTTAAGAGATAGGTCCAGGACTTAATGGACAAAGGATTGATTCAAGAGAGCTTGAGTCCATGTGCTGTTCTGACAGTGCTCGGCCCAAAGAAAGATGGAGGCTGGAGAATGTGTATAGACTCAAGGGAAATCAATAATATTACCATCAGATATAGATTTCCATTACCAAGGATGGATGACTTTATGGATTGCTTGAGTGGAGCAAATTTTTTTTCAAATATTGATTTGAAAAGTGGGTACCATCAGATTTGAATGAGAGAAGGTGATGAATGGAAGACAACATTCAAGACGAATGAGGGGCTATATGAATGGCTTGTCATGCCATTTGGCTTAATGAATGTGCCCAGTACTTTCATGAGGTTGATGAACGAAGTCTTGAAGGATTTCATTGGGAAATTCATCATTGTATATCTTGATGATATACTAATTTTTAGAAAAACAGAAACAAAACACTTAAAGAATTTAGTTGCGGTAATGAGAAGATTACAGTAGGAGAAATTGCTGATTAATATGAAGAAATCATCATTTATGAGGACATAACTCATTTATTTGGGTTTTTTTATCTCTACAAATGAGCTGAAGATGGATCCATAAAAGATAAAGGCGATTAAGAATTGGCCATCGCCGAAGAGCGTGTTTGAAGTTTGAAGATTCCATGGTTTGGCTAGCTTCTACAGGAAATTCATCTGAAACATTAGTGGAATTAGTGCACCAATGATGGATACAGTGAAGAAAAGACATAAATCTTTTCATTGGATGGAGGAAGCAGAGAAGAGTTTCAATCTGTTGAAGAAGAAGATCACTGAGCAACCAATTCTAGTTTTGCTAGATTTTAGCAAGACATTCCAGGTCAAGTGTGACGCGAGTGGATTTGCAATTGGAGAGGTCTTGAGCCAAGACGACAGGTCGATCACATATTTTAGTGAAAAACTAAATGAGGCAAAGATTAAATACTCCACATATGACAAGGAATTCTATGCAATCATACAAGCACTGAAGAAATGGAGACACTATTTGGTTCCCAAGGATTTTGTTTTGTACAGTGATAATCACGCTTTGCAATTCATGACTCGACGGGAAAAGTTGAACCAAAAACATGCTAAATGGGTTGAATACATGCAAAATTTTACTTTTGTGACTAAGCATATTTCTAGAACTGCTAACAAAGCTGTTGATGCTTTGAGAAGGAAATGTTTTCTTATGCAGGAATTCAGAGTCAAGACTTTGGGTTTTGATAACCTCAAAGAAATGTACAAGGATGACCCATATTTTAAAGAGGCATATGAGGCATCTGAGTATCCAATTCTCAGGGACAGAAGCCAATGGATTGAATACATGATCCAAGATGGATTATTATTCAGGGGAAATCAGCTATGCATTTCGAAATGCTCCATGAGGGAGAATTTGCTGAAGGAAAAACACAACGAAGTATTGGCCAGACATTTCGTTCATGACAAGACATTCTCAAAGTTGAATGGCTCATATTTTTGGCTAGGGATGAGGACAGATGTCAAGAAAAGTTTGGACAGGTGCAGAATCTGCCAGCACATGAAAGGAAAAAGGCAGAATACAGGGTTATATCAACCATTACCCATACCTGAAATACCATGGGATGCGGTAAGCATGGATTTCATATTGGGATTGCCAAGAACACAAAGAGGATATGATTCAATCTTTGTGGTAGTCGACAGATTTTCAAAAATGGCACATTTCATACCATGCTAGAAAACCAGTGACGCAACTCATATTGCGAACCTGTTTTTCAAGGAAGTCGTCAGACTTCACAGCTTGACAAAGAGTATCGTGTCTAATTGAGATACCAAATTCATAGGGAATTTCTGGAGGACCTTATGGAAGAAGTTGGGGACAAGTTTGTCTTTTAGCTCAGCATATCATCCTCAGATGGATGGGAAGACAGAAGTCGTGAACAGGAGCCTAGGAGATTTGTTAAGAAGATTATTGACTGAACACCACAGTCAATGGGATCACATTCTACCACAAGCGGAATTCGCTTACAATGATTCACTCAATAGAAGCACAGGGTAGAGTCCATTCCAGATTGTATATGGAATGCAGCCAAGAGGAGTTTCTAAATTGAAAGATTCAAAACGAAATGAATTCAGGAGTGCTAGTGCAGAGGACTTTGTAGAAGGAAAGAAGGAGCTTCACAGCCGAGTTAAGGAGCGATTGCAGAGTTCAAGTCAAGAATACAAGCGGAGAGCAGATCAACACAGGTGAGAACTTCAATTTGAAGTTGGTGATTTGGTTCTTGTGCATTTGAGGAAGGAGAGGTTCCCAAGGGGAACATATAATAAGATGAAGATGAAAAATATTGGACCGTGCAAGGTCATAAGGAAATTTGGGGCAAACGCATATGAGATTGAATTACCCGATGGGGTCGAAATCTCACCGATATTCAATGTTGCGGATTTGTACCCTTACAGAGCTGAAGAAGTGGGATCAGAGAAGGAATTGAAGGAAATTCAATGGACAAAACAAATTCCTGTAGCTATAGAGCCACAGATGAAAAGCATAATTGACAAAAGGGTTAGCAAAAAGACCAGGCGAAAACAGTATTTTGAATACTTGGTCAAATGGAAGGGACATCCAATTGAAGATGCTAGTTGGGAGGATGAAGGAACAATTCAAAAGCATGGACAGGCTGTGCAAGAGCTCATGAACAAGAGTTCATGAAAATTTTCAAGTGAGGGAGTATGATGCAGGAGCATCGTACAAAGCCAAAGCCGAAGCACATGCCTAGCCAAAGGAACAGCTGGACGCGCAGAAGGGAAAAAGGAGCACGTTTTTATGAAAACATTTTAAATTTTGAAATTTGAAGCATTAATGTAATAGCTAGGAAAAGGCGTACTTACATTTATGTCTTGGAGATATGAACATATCTGGAGAGATTACTCTCACCTGTCGGATGTATTAGGCATTTAAGTCTGTTAATGTAAAGTAGGTAGATATTAATGTTAGATTAGACAGTTTTAGAAGCATGGGAGGAAAAATGAATATAGACACCCTCACCCTTGTATCATTGTAACTTTTGATGATCATTCAGAATTCATAAGGTGTAGAGATGTAGAAGAGAACTATAGAGAAGAACCCATGTACGAGCACTTGAGTTGATATATGAAACTTTGACTCAACTTTCATGGTGTTGTGATGCTTACTATTTACATTTGTTGAATGGTATGATTACAGTTGTTTTGTTTCTTTGTTATTCTTTTATTTCAATGTTGTAGTGTGTGTGTGATTTAATGTTGAATGTATGAAGTCTGTGAGAAGAGAAGAATGAGTTTCAATTGTTTCTCTTCCTGAGAATTCTTGCAAGGAGTGTAGTGAATGTCCTCAAGGTGTGCGTTGACGAGGGTCTGATTCTTGTCTCAGAAAGCTCAGGAGAGATACCGTTGATCTCATTACCAGCTGAAGTGCAGGTGAAGCACAGAGCTGTGCAAGGTGTGTGCAGGCTATTTGAAGCTTTGGATTCATAAATCCAGAGAGAAGGTTGAAGGACCATTGTTGCAAGGAGTGCACAGGGTCAGAGACTCAAGTAACTAGAGGTTATTTGAAGGTTTGCTGCAGGGAGTGCGAGTAGAGATCCTTTTGGGAAGCTTCAGTTTACAAGTGAAAGCTTAGGAGGGATTTAACCTTTGAAGTGTTCAAAGGGAGATGGAGGCCGAAATCGTCTCATAGAAGTTAAGTTCATGAGGGAGAACATCGAGTCGTTTGGACAGGACTCATTGAGGAGTGCATTTGGTGGTCAAAACTATCCGTGGAGAAATTGCGAAGTCGCAAGGACTGTAGGATCCAGAGGAGCTGCAAGGTGGTTAGGAGTTGGATGAATCTGCCACCCTGACATCAAGGATCAATGTAGATCGTTGATCGTGGTTTAGCTGAGCCATCAGATCATTTCAGGAATTTGGGATCCATAAGTTCGAAGTGCAGGTCAAAACCCTTGGTCACTCAAATTCCCAATTCGTGAAAGGGATAATCAAGTGTGAAATTTTCGGTATTTTGGGGTTCGGCATACCGAAAATCTCAATGACAAGGAATTGAGACCTTAACATTGAAAATACCAAAGTCACAAAATGCGATGTGCCTCTGGTGTGAAACATCAACATTTTGGCATATCGGGGTTTGGCATTCCAGAAATCCTGATGACAAGGAGCCGGGGTGCTTTGCATTGAAAACCCCGAAGTCACGAAACATGAAGTGTCATCAGAGTGGAATTTCAGCATTTTGGCTTTCCGGGGTCCAGGAAGTAGAGGAGACAAGTGATTTTTGGAACCGAGAGTTGTAAACTTCCGGTACGCGAAATCTCGAAAAAAGTCATTATTTCGGAATTCGGGAATTGGCATAGCAAGTGAGTTGGGATCGAGAATCATGAACTCTCGGTACGCGGAGTCCTGAAAGGCCATTGATCATGCATTACAAGGGATGTTGAGCCCATTTCAGCATTTTAGAATTCAGGGAATCATAAGGCAAGAGGAACGATTGTTGGGTCGTTCGCTCAAGTCCTGAAAAGATGAATTTAGTGGCAACAGGTGGTGCACATTGGAGCAGTCAACCCTCATTGACGATTCGCATTTCAGCATTTGTCAAGAGCTATGGGATGTATTGAGACTCTCCAACTCCCAAAACCAGAAGTCCTTTGTGGCTCAAACAAAGGGTTTGATTAACCCTTGGCGTGGTTTTTGATCAAAATCTGGACCAAGGGTCAAATTTTAGCTCAAAAATCAACGTTCTCAGAATTTTCTCAAAATGAACATGAGCCTAGCCCTCGTTGCTGTGAACCCAATGCAACTCATTTTGTCTCAAATGGACATCGGGAGCGAGAGATATCACAATCTGTTTGAATTGTCAAACAGGCAAAAAAAGGGGACGCTGACTGTGCAGTCCATACAGTCTGTACGCTGACATAGCAGAGGTGACGTGGCTTGACCGTACGCTGATGTGGCATGTGCTGATGTGGCAGTTTCTGGTTGGCAGACGTTGGATGAATCCTGTGTCGACACGTGGCAGTTTTTGGTCAATGGTTGGGTGCCACATGGCCCAGTCATGGGCTGCCATGTGGCACCCCGGTATTGGTCTATTTGGTTGGTTAATCAAAAATTTTATGGGTCCGTGGGGTTTGACCCCTGGACCTCCCCACCGCATATAGCTTTCACAAAGTCCGTCCGACCAACGGACCACCGGTTACGCCTTGTTATACATGTGAGCTTTATTGTATTTGAATTTGCATATTGTTTTAAACAACGGGGGGGTTGGGCCGATGCTTAGCCCCGACCCGTGGTTCTACCATTCATACATATGACCATGCCTTTGTTTACATGGTGCACAAAGTATTTCATATATGTTTTCAAATGTATAAACCCGCGATCATTTTGATTGTATATATGATCATGCCATATATTATGTAACCCAACAGTTGGTGCGTGTGCGGGGTTTTAAACCTAGCCCATGGTTCTTTGAATTGTGCCATGTGCCCACGACCAGAGCATAGGGAGTTAGTACGGTTGGCATGGTTTCAACCGTTTGGCCCTTTTTGCTATAGCGCGCGGTCATATGACCCCCCACGTGCCCAGGTGCTAGGCGGTTAGGGGTTGGCATGCCCATAACCATCCTACAGTTTGCACCGTTCGCATGGTTGCGCCTAGTGCTGGGTTTTTCACACTATATATTGCGTGTGTGCCAGGTTCAAGCACACAGGGGGCGTTTTGTCGAACCAAAGATAGCAAGTTTGAGGAAGGGAATGGCAGGAGGCCTATCTTCTTCACTTTTTGGCCGATTGAGGTGCTATAAAAGCCCAGCTAGGGGTTTTTGGACGTCCTGAATCCATTGGCACTATTATCAAGGCCATTTGAAGACTTCTTTTGCAGTTTTTGCACCATTGAAGTTTCAGGAAGCTCCGGGGAGCTTGAAGCCCTCATTGATTGAGGACATGTTTTGGTGAACCTATGTTTGTTTTCTATGATTGAATAATCATTTTTGGCTAATTGTTATGTCTGAACATATTGGGACAGGTTTCAGAGGCGTTTGAGGACTTTTACAGGTGTTTTTGCCAAAGAGAAGCTCAGGGAAGCTTAAGGCCACATGTAGAAGAGGTCATGCCCGGATGAGCCATGATCCGTTTTCAGAGTTTTCTTAGTCATTTTTGGGGTTTTCATGTGTTCTGATCCCAATGGTATAGTCAGAATTTCCATTGGAGTTGAGAAAAATCTTGTAAAATAAATTTTGACAAATTAATCCCAGAGAGCCAAGTCCATTGATGGAGGCTCAAGGAGATGTAGCCCGGAGGGGGGTGAACTCCTTTATCATCTTGTTATTGTTGTGAGTTTAATGGTGTATTTTCTGCAAGTTGTATTGTTGTGTGTTTATTTAAAGTACATATTTAACCATTCAAAAGAACATTTCTTCACACATGAACATTTAAAAGAAGAAGCATAAAACTTAGCACATAATTTATTTGGCATATTTTAACACATGAAGCAAGGTCTTGTAAAATTTATTTTAATGAAGTAGAGGGTGCTTGCATAGCATAACAAGTCAGCCTTCTATTTTCAGATCAGGTGGTATCAGAGCATAAGTTTGTTTTTCTCATGTGTTTGCCATTGATAGCTTGAGATTTAGCTGTTGGTATTTGTGCAAGTTTTGTGTTGAAGTTGGATATCTTCCAAGGATGGAGGAAGCTTCAAGCATTGATAGTTCTCATACATCTCCATTATCTAAATTCTTTGACAAAGAAGAGATTCTAACCATGAGATATTTGATGAAAGAGATGTGTGAAGACAGAAATGTGAGCATTGCCCTTGAAGAGCAGGTGATGGCCATGAAGGAGGAGAAAGACCAGCTTCTTGCAAAGTTGCAAGAGATGGAGATTCAACTCCATGAGGCAAAGGAAACCCTTACCAAGTACATGCATGAACATGATGTATGCAATGTTAGTTTATCTTCTAATTCCTCTCAAGATGAATGTTTTGGTGCTTTTGAAAAGAACACAAGAGGAATAGGGTCCAAGTTATTGTTAAAAATGGGCTATGAAGTTAGAGGTTTGGGCAAGCATGCACAAGGTATTGTTGAGCCTATTGTTGTTGAAGAAAGACACCTAAGTATTGTGGTCTTGGATATGAATGAAGAGATGGAGAAAATTCCAAAGTCGAGGAGACAAGGGAAAAAGTTGCAAGAACAAATTTTGTTTCAAGTTCACCTCCTCAAGAAGGCTATAAAGGTGAAAGTTCAAGAACTTTTCTTGAAAGTTCAATCCCTCCAGCATACAAGGCTTGTGTTCAAGATGAATGCGAATGTGTGAAACAAAAGAGTTGTGACAGTGATGAGGAAAAGAACATTGTTGATGGTCTTCAAAGGAGAGCTTGTAACTCTTCAAATTCACCTCCTCAAAGAGGTGATAAAGGTGAATGTTCAAGGTATAATTCTGCTTATCATTCAGTTGCTTTTGATTATGTTAAG
>JASDQU010380513.1:0-11207 GCA_032191745.1 Picea mariana | reverse complement strand
TCTTCTTATTTCTTCAATTCTGAAAATTACATATCAGCAAAAATAAAACCAACAACATTTACTTATCTCTTCCCTTCGATTTCTGTGCTTGAAATATACAAGAAGAAACCCAACAGCTGCAACCTCGAAATTTGTGCACAAACAGTCGTACCGTACGGACTGTACGGATTTCTGGAAAATTGTGCCCAGATTTTACTGCAACTGTACGGCGGCCGTACGGACTGTACAGACCTTTAAATGCGCCCTTTCTGCCTTGAAAAACGTGTTGATTTGTGTGCAGAACAAGTACAGAAAAAAAAACAACCGTACCAAATCCGTACCGTACGGATTTATTAACTCTGTTGGCTGCCTCGAAATCCGTGCTCTCACTTTGCCTTGGAAATCATGCCACTTCTTTGCTGAAAACCCTTCTTCAGAAAAGTGGAAACTTTCTCCTTCTTCTTGCTCTCTCTCAATCTCTCAATCTCTCCAAGAAAGAATGACTTCTCATTTGGCCTTTTTCCTTCTTTAGAATCCCTAAGTGACAGTTAGGTTTCCCTTTTGATCCAAGGGCTCACATTGCCCAAGATCAATGGTGAGAATTAAATGCTCCATTAAATTCACTTTATTTAATTTCACTCACCCAACTTAAATAAAAACCCACTTGGTGCTTTAAGTTCCTAAATCACTTTTCACTTTCTAATTTAAAGTTCACTTTACCACTTATAAAGTGACTTTATGAAAAAGACCCACTTTTAAGTTGTGGACCACATCCCTAGGTAAAAGTTTAAAAACCCATAGGAACCACTTGTCCAAGGTACAAATCTTCATTAAAATTCAACAATATCTAGACCCCACTGCTGAAAAGGGGAGTCTACTGAAACTGGTTGCAGAGGGAAGGTTGGTTTCTGTATCCGTCCGGATGTTTTTTGACAAATTACACACTTGCGATACAAAGCATGAGCGTCTTTAAAAAGGGCAGTAATAACATGTTCTTAATACTTTATGGGCAGTGGTATCTCCACCAAAATGTCCACTAGCTTCTCATGCGTGCAATTCCAATAAGACTTTTTCTGCTTCATCTTTCTCAAGGTAGCGCATTAGTACTCCATCAAAATTTTGACGAAACAGAATACCATTAATCAGCTGAAAAGAAGCAGATTTTAATGTTAGTGCTTTCCTTTTAGTGGGATCAAGGTGACGGGGAGCTGATCTGTGTATAAGACAAAATTTTACATCATCATACCAGGGACTAACAGGGTTTTGTGCACAGTAGATTTGACTTTGATAGTGTTGTCATGGATTTAACATATCATTTTCCTCTTGTTGTCCTGCAACTAAATCAACGACCAATTTGCATAACCCCTGGCCTCTTACTATTTGTGCTTGTGATTTTTATGTCATACTCTTGCAAGGATGTGACCCAGTTTGCCCTTTTTTCGCCTAGTTCTTTCTGTACTAATAGATTTCTTACAGTCGGGTAAGGGACAATGATTTTCGTCCTAGATTTCAAAAGATAAGATCGAAAGTGCTTTACTGCTTTGAAAACAGCATAGGCGTGTTGATCTACTGCTAGGTAATTAAGTTCTACCCCCTTGAAGGCTGAGCTCATAAAGGCGATTGAGACTTCGTTGTTTTCAGCATTCTTTTGAGTTAGGACGGCGGCGTATGAACGGTCAGAAGCAAACGTGTAGAGGATGAAGTCTTGCGAAAAGTCGGGGCTCATTAGAGAAGGAGCGTCTATTATGGCCTTTTTTATTGAATTAAAAGAATGGCTTTATAAAGGTCCCCAATGGTACTATACGTCCTTTTTTATTAGGTTTTGTAATGGTCTCACCATTTCTGAAAAACTGGGGACGAATCTCCTAACAAAGTTTATCTGACCTAAGAAAGATTGCATGGACTTTTTTGACGAGGGAGGGGGCAGTTTCGAAATGACTTGAGTTCTTTCAGAATCAATAATCATCCCTTCGCTCGATACAATGAATCCTAGGAGTTTACCTTGTTCTACTGCGAAAATAGATTTTTTAGGATTCAAAGAAATGTCGTACTTACGACATCGCTGTAGAACGGATTTTAAATGAGCTAGATGATCTTCTTTATTTTTCGAGAATACAGTGACATCATCCAGATAAACTACAATAGATTGATTGATTAAGCCTCTGAAAGCGATGTTTATCGCTCTCTGGAAAGTGGCATCGACATTTATGAGTCCAAAGAGCATCTTTATATAAGCGTAGGTGCCCCACGGAGTGCGGAAGGTGGTTTTGAGTTGGTCTGGAGAGGACATCAGGAGTTGGTTATACCTTGAAAAACCATCCAACAAGGATAATCTTTCAGAACCAAATACCTGTTGAAGGATCTGTTCCATGGGAGGGACATGGTAGTTGTCTTTATTAGACGTTCGATAAAGATTTCAAAAATCGACGCATAGTCGGATTTCACCACTCTTCTTTTGGACAGGGACAAGATTAGAGACCCATTGTGTGTGCCTAACTGAGAATATTATCTTAGTGTTCAAGAGTTTGTTTAATTCCTTCTTGACAGTTGGTTCGAGTTGTGGGTGCATTTTCCTTAACTTTTGTTGAAAAGGTTGGGTTTGGTGTTTCATAGGAATAACATGTTGTATGATGTTAAGATCAAAGGTTTTTAGGTCATCGTACGTCCAAGAAAAAACATCTTTGAATTCCTTAAACATCTTAATAAACGCTATTTTTTCTTGCTCAGAACACCCCACCCCCAAATTAATGCACTGTGGGTTGTCTTTAGTTCTCAAATTCACTTTTTCATGCGTCAAAGAGGAACTATTCGTTTTACAGTTCACTGATTTTCTGAACTTGTCATGAAGATCATAAAATTTTTCTAATCTAACTACAGATTTAGGGATAGAATTTACCATGTCTGATGAAGATTCTGGAGATCTTGGATCTGGTATTACCGTAAAGTCACGAAGATTTTCGTCATGGGTACCTTCGTCGATCACCACGCCCTGGAAAGTTTCTTCCATATGCAGAAAACTTATAATCTGTTGATTGTCATCGAAGACTCTCCAATTCGTGATGTTGTCTAGAACGGACGGTCTGAACAACAGTTCGACAGAGAATGCATTCAGAGATAAGCCTTCTGTAGAAAAAAGTTTTGAAGCGACGTTAGCTAAAAAATCATCTTTCGAATTATTCAATCTAGGAATAGAATTTATGTTAAATGTGGATAACTTGTTCATTAAATTCCATACCTCAGTTTGGTAGCTTTTAAGGTGTGGAGATAAACAGTGGATAGAAATTTTTACCTGTCTAACCACGATTTCTGAATCACCAAAGACAGTCAAATTTTGAACGTTCATATCTAATGTTTTTTTGAGGCCTTGCAATAGTGCCTCATATTCTGTTGTATTGTTTGTACATTCGAATTCTAACTTGCAAGCAATCAGGGTCTTGTTACCTGCTGGATCGATAATCACGCAGCCTGAACCAGCTGCTTTCTTGGATTTTGACCCGTCAAAGTAAAGAGACCATATTTGATTGTTGTCGGTTGCATGTGACCAATGGGCAGAAGTTGTTGGCTGCATATATGTCAAAATTTCAGATTGTTGTTCCGGGTAAGTGATGGTGGAAGTTTCGGCCACGAAATTACCGAAAAAGGTATCCATCCCTTGTATTTCGGGTGAATTGCCAGAATGAGTGAATGGTTCATTGGGATCATTTAAATCAGTGACTGAGAACTTTTGATAACGTTCACGATTTACCTTGATTCTATTGGACTTTCCATTCTCGGGTAGCCACAAGTGAAACCAATCTGTCGCAAAATAGTCGTGTAGCTGTTCTGACCAGTGTCTCCTTAAAAACAAACCATAAACTTATGGGATATCTACAACAATAATATCAATCACTTGATGAACTTTAGGGTTAGACGACAATCTTATAAACACATTTCTTAATTCGCCTATTACTTTAACACTAGTTCGATCAAGCTGGATAATCTTCAAACTAGATGGTTGAACTTCGGCATTAATCTTTTGACAAACAGACCAAGGCATTACATTAGATGACGCACCTGAATCTACCATGCAGTTGTGTACGTTCCTATTGAAAATTTCAAAGGTTGACAAAAATGGAGGGACATTTCTGCGAGTACTAATAGTGGAAGCTTGTTGTTTTTTACTCGCGGCCTTTAAAACTGATTTATCTACATTTGTTACATTATGTACAGGAAGGTCTCTTTTATCATGAGGATCAGAAGTAGTTTTGGCGGAGGCTTTCTGAGGAACTTTAGAGTTGTTCTGAACACCTTTGTTACTGCTCGGATTGCCATTTTTGTTGTTCTCTACAATATTTTGTAGCATTTTTTGCAGAAGAAAAGGGAATTTTAATAACTCATAAACAGAAATGTTAGCCCTAAGCTTCTTTAAATCTTCAACCAAATCATAATCTAAACTTGGGTTTACTGAATTCTGTTTAGTCTCAATCGATTTAGACTGTTTTGGAGGCAAAGTCATAATGATTTCAGAGGAAGGCTTATTTGTTGTCTTGCTCCTAGTATTTTAAGGATGCACTGTTTCGAAATTAGCTTAAAAATGCTATCCGAAAAATGTCCAAAAATGTTTGGAGAAGATTCATCTTCTTCTATTGTCTCTTGTTCAGCGACTTCTTCAGGAATCTCGGGAGGCATCAAGTTATCATGTGCTTCTAGAATCGTTTGAATAGCGAATTGCAGGCTTTCTAGATTTAGGCCTTCAGTATTTGAATTAGGTCGGTTGGTGGGAAAAGGCTTCCTAAAAGGGGTTTGTAAGGCCCTTTACTCGAAGAAGATTCTTCAGCCGTTATTTTCCAATCTATAACTTGGTTGGACAGTTTTTGAATGACTTTCTGTAAATTTTCTAAATCTGTGCTTTCAAGCTGAGCTTTGTTTTGGGAAGGTCTAGGGAGGATTTCGATTTTCTTTTTGGAAAACGACTAGTCTTTGTCTCATTGCTGGTAGTGTCTTTTAAACTGAGGATGTCTTTCTCGATTTGACTAGCGTCTTCGAAAGCTTCTAACAACGTGGCTTTCTTGGATCTCTTTACCCAAATGGATATGCTTTGATGTAAGGCTTTCGTATAATATGCGATAATAAGATTCTCGACAGGCATCGAATCCATAGGGATTCAATTCTTTAGTGTCAAGAACCTTTGATTAAAGCCTTTGATCTTTTCTTTGGGGTTCATTCTTAAACTAGAAAGCTCCATGACTAGAACTTCAGGAGACTTGTCGTCTCTGAACTTCTCAAGGAAACAGGATTCAAATTTCTCCCATGACACAATGGTGTGGGGTTGTTGGGAAAAGTACCAGGTAGAGGCATTGCCCTCAAAGGTGTAGGGAAACAATCTACAGACTACGTCTTCGTGCTCGACACTACGGAGTCTAATGGCTAACATAAACTTTTTGATGTGATCTTCAGCGATCTATTTGGAGTCCGGGTCAAATTTAGGGAGCCATTTCTCCGGGTGTTTGGGTAAAGGATGTTGAGGCCCAGGTATGGCCACTGCATCTTGGTTGAGCCAGAGTCTGGCGAGATTGTTCGGGTTGTCCATAGGTGTGGGTGGTGTCAAAGGCTGGGATGAGAAACTGCCTTCGTCAGAGGATTCTTCTCCAGAAGAAGAAGGAGATGAAGGAGGTGGTGATGGTGGTATACCAGATCCTCCTGCTGCAGGAGTGAGGATTGGACTGTAGGGTTTAAAGTAAGGTCAGTGCCTCCAAGTTGTTTTCTGATATCAGAGAAGTCTAGTGGTTGGTTCAAAGGTCGGTTTGGTTGTCTTATACGAGCTAAGGCACTGTGTGTTCTTATGAGAGATTGGCGAATAATCTCTTGTATGTCACCACCCGTAAGATTTGGAGTTACTGGTTCAACTGTAACCCGTAGATCGTCGTTTGATGTGGTTGTTGTTTGAGGGACAATGTTGTCGTCTGAATGACTTCCAGTCACTATAGGTGAGCGGGTAGGTGGTGGAATCGTCTTACGACCTCCTCGTGCCATTAATAGTTTTCAGGCCCTCCTTCTAGCGCCATTTGTTGACGGGCGAAATTGATCGCTCGTCAACTGGAGGAGTGAATCCGGTTCGGGGTTGTCTACTTAACCCAAGCCGTTTGGATTGATCCACTCCGACGGGTTGAGCGGTTTTGTTAGCTGATCTAATTCCTAAGAAAGTGAAAAACAAAACTAAGGAAGATAAAATAACTTAATGAATAACACTTGCTGAAAACTATATACAGATCTAATATATATTTACAGTTTACTAAATAATATTTATAACATAAGTCTACTTGTTGTATGTATAATATATACAAATGACTTTATTTCTAATATATATATAATATTTACAGAATGCAAATTTTAATCTAAATCTGCGAAAATCAAATAAGGATTGATTTATTAAACAACAACAAAGTTATCATTCAATCTTTTTGATTTATTTTTTTATAATGTTTATAAACAATAAATGAAATAACAAACTGTCTAATTGAAGACAGAGATAACAAACAGTAAAATATGTTTAGACTGCAGGAAATTTCTGTATTAATTAAACTAATGAAATAAAACTAACAAACTGACCTATAATCGCATCCCATATTTGTCCTGTGCATAGCATCCAATCTCATTTTTTGATGAGGTAAACTCGCAACAGAGCCTACAAATGCTTCTCGCAAACGTGAAGCAGTAATGATTGAATCTGAATGATAGAACATATGAGAGATATAGTAACAACAATCTTATAATTTCATAAGTGACCACATTGAGATAAATCCTGCTGTGAAAACTTGTGTATAAATGTTCAACGAATGAAGAAGATAAATCTCTTTATCTCAAGTTTGAACAGAATAATTACTGTATATTAAATATGGGACATAAAACATGGATATCATATAAATTTTATCATATCAATCTGCAATAAACCATGATAGCTAAAGCAATCACAACCTAATTACAAATCGAAATAATCATAACTTGAATAAAAACACGATATAGAGAAGCTAAAGCTATGCAAATATCATATTATATTCAAGTCTGTAAATCATAAATCCATAGTTTTTGCCCCAGGCAGAGATGATCTCAAGTTTACAAAACAACATACTTATATAGGTTCCAGGAACAAAATGTTTCGTGTTAATAACATCCAATCTGTTCCAAAAAATGTGGGGGATGCAACCTCCCAGATTCTACTTGATACCAAAAACTAACAGCCTAATCTATTTAAAAACATAAAGATAGTATGGCTGAGAGATGCCAACAGTGCTTCAAATCTCCTTAGAAATCATGGGTTCCTGAAAACAAATAAAAATAAAAAGATTTCAGATGTATTTTTAGTTATCAAAACAAGTAATTCAAATTTTTCTAACTAGCTACAGAATATCACGATTATGTAGCTAGTTATAATTATAACTAGTATCATATTTTATTCAATCAATCAAAACAAACTAAAAAGTAATCTGTGCAAACAAATCGTGTATGCTAAATTGAGAAAGACAGAATCATACTAAACTTTTAAAAGGATCATACCTCAAATTAAGGGATTCAAACAAATCAAGTAATCTTTGAATTTACTATTGCTGTCGTTGCTTCCACGTTCTTAAAAATAACAGACCCTGTGGTTTTTTTGCGTTTGTCTTTGGTTTGAACTATGGATTGGAGTCTGTTATTCTCCTTCATTAACGAATCCACCTGGTCTTCCAAAGATTTAAGCCGAGACTGTAGTAAAGGCACGTCCTTGTAATACCTATCGATCCAGGATCGACATTCATTACAATGCGGCTGTAGAAACTGTGTATTGGTAGTATTAACAACTGGAGAATCGTCCATTTGACATGTAGGTTCATCACAGAGTTTGATTCCAGGAAAATTAGGATTGTCATTTAGACACGGTAGTAAGTTGGTGACATAATCGTAGGGACTGTCAGGACAAAGTCCATATGAGTATGGATACTCTTCGGCCAAGAACCTTTCAATTTCCGAATCCGAATCCTCACTTACCACAATTGTGTTTTTGTCTGCACAGGGCTTGGGTTTGTTTCGAGCACACCGTGAAACCCAACGAGCAACCATTTTACTCTTATAATTGACATCGACACTGCCTTTAAACTTTTTCCCTGTAGATTTTTTAACAGTCTTAACACAACCCTTAGGATACGAATCTGATTGAGTGTCAGGTTGGGTAGAATCAGGGTAGGTCGAGGGTTCCAAATTAGAAATAGGATCACAGGGCATGAGCGAAGGAGGAGAGATGGTAGGCTTCACAAGGGTTTCTATGATGACAGGTTTGTCAACCTGTCCCAACTCACTATTACCGAAACCATTTCGCAACACAAAAGAATCCCAACAATCGTTGTTTAATTGCAACTGATGTACCATGATAATTTTGATTAAACCGTGATGGATTAAACTAGAGTCAGATTTCTACCTTTTAAATCGCTTTCCCATCTTGTACAAACTTCTAAGGAAGAAATAGGGCATGTTCAGCGGGAAATCAATGAATCTCATAAGCAATCGCAGGTAATACAAGAAAACCAACCCAAATCTCCCTTCACATATAATAAACTGTTTCACAATAGCTAACAAATCATGCCACCTAGGTTTTAGAGACGAAACAGGCATGCCTCGGTCGCAGCTGGTAATCTTCCTTGAGGTGAACAACAATGAACAGGAGAACTCTTCGACCTTTGCGTTCTTGAACCACTTTTTCCCCACAGCTGGTAAACTGGTAGCTTGGCTTATAAAATCTTCATTTACCTCAAGTTGCACGTCACATATTTTTGCTCTGCAACCGTCAAATGTCAACGCGAACTCTTGAGCAACTCTTAGATTGAAACCCTCAAACTTTTCAATAAACACACGCCAATCGTTCCTTTCTAAGTCATCTCGGGCATTGTCAAATGATAACAAGGTATGGATGCCATTGCGCTCAATCCTCACCACATGAGCCATGGCTAAAAGCAGGGAATCAACACAGAAATCGAAGGTAGGTTTTGATAGAGAAACACAGAGCCATAGTCCCGAGTTTCCTCAAAGAAATGCAAAGACAGTTCGAAATGGTAGGCAGGAGCATTAATCACCATGTGTGGGAAAGAGGTCGTGAAGCCCGAGGCCATACAGAGTAATAATATCACGTTGTACCTCATATGATACCTGGGGATATGGGTAGTGTAAGAATGTTAGCGCTTGTATACCATAGAGCGCACATATTCATGACTTGATTATAAGGTAAAAATTTGAAATAAACATTTTGTTAAAAATTTTATGAATCAAACCCCATTACTATTAATCGAATATTGATGAGGGGGAGGTTTTTTACTTATGTAACCAAGGCATGACTAGGACCAAAGAGTTATAAACTAGGAAAACCATCAAGTTCATAGCGAAAGATGACAATTCGACAATAGACCATATGAACAATTATCCTTTGATCAAAAATCGAAACCAAGTGTGAATTCCAGCTGCGAGTTTTCATGCTTACAGTCATGAAAACAAAAATGGAAAGGAAGGTATGTAAAAAGCAACAAATGATAAGTGTCGTTGCACATGACGAATAATGAAAATTTAGAGATCCTGTGTAGGCAGCTTATCAACAATAGAAATTACATTATTGCTGCCAACACTCACCCGAGGCCAAATTCGAAGGAAATTTCATCATCTGATGGGGGAAATTAACGCAATCGAAACAATTTATTTCTAAGGAGGGAGGATTGATATAGGTGGATATCGGCGGCCACCCACCTTTTCCAACTCGCTCAAAACAGTTTTCTGACAATTTTGGCAATTTACTATTTTTAGCAGTTTTTAATTTCTGGGGCCATTTTGAGGGCTTAAATGAAAGTTTTTTGGGATCGATCTTCTAAATGATAGACAAAGTATCTCATTGAGCCCCCAAAATGAATCTCCTCGACGATACATTTCCAACGGGCTATAGTGCGCCTAAAACGGAGATCGTATGCAAAAGTTACGACCCCGAAAATTTGATGTACTAACTTACCCAAACGAGGCCCACGTGACTTTTGGCGCTTCATCTCCTAGGGTTAGGTTTTTGGATGTCTAGGGTTTTTGACATTCCTGTTTATTGTAAAAAGGCTTTCAGAGCCTCATTGTAATCATCTTCTTGCGAATGAGCGCAACCATCACATCTCTTCTCAGAGATAAGCCATCACCATTCCAGCAAGCTTGTTTTCTATTGCATTTTACAGTTTCAGCTTATTTCTTTACTGAATAGAAAACCAGTTTTACTGTATCTCTGTTATTCTGTGTTAAGCATCTTTTAATAATTTGTATTCATTTCGTTCTGCTCATAAAATCTAGATCATCCTGGTTTCACAACGAAGTTGATGAGAATTGGTTCTTAATTAAGCAATAAACATTTTGGCTCTCCAAGATATATTGACCCCTATGTCCGCTTTTTGATGATGGTTGTAAGTGGGGTTAAACTCTTTAATATAATACTCTTTCTTTCAACGTTGGCTAAACGTTCTACCTTTTGGGTTTTTTGGTCGGAATCCGGCAATGTAAATTTGGACAAAATCGTTATTTTATATTGTTTAAATTGCATTTCTGAATGCATAAATAGATTTAGTGTGCTGAAAAACACTTTAAGCGCTTGGATTATACAAACTTAGCCACTCAAATATGCAGATCCAACCATTCCTCACCGGATTTCGGGCAAAATCAAACAGAAAAAGTCGTCGAAAAACTGCCAAAAGGTAGAACGTTTAGACTACTGCCTTTCTTTCTCCCTAGCCCTTTATCCCAAGTTCGCTTGTGGAACCTATCGATAACAAAAGTCTTTATCTCTTTACTGTTTGTGGGGAACCTATTCAAGTGAATATCCCTTTGTCGCATCCACGTCTTCTTTCTTTTGCACAATATGTCATTGAAGACGACCTTAGGCCAACGACTGTCTTCCATTTGCTCAATTTTTTTAAGATATTTTATGAGTTGCACCATAGCAATTTCTTCAATAGGAGAAACCCCCATTTCACTCAGCATAATATCATAAGGGATTGAACTTTTAATTTTAAACTTGTTTGTAATCAGGCGGTTTTTAATCTTCTCAATTTGATTCCACTGTAAGTCAGATGTATTGTTTACCCACACTTCACAACCATAGAGAACCATCAGGATCACTAAAAGCCCAAAGAGAGTTTGTGTAGTCTTCCAATCCCATAGCTTTGTCTCTCTACACCTATTTTGGAAAGCATAGAACGTTTTCC
>JASDQU010380511.1:0-11207 GCA_032191745.1 Picea mariana | reverse complement strand
ATTTCGAGATGTAGCTCCGCTGTGTATTATTCGCGGCTACTCTTTAGTTGTTTGACATGGATCTACAGTGTATTTGATTGGTAGCCATGGTTCTATTTTATCCCGAGCATGGGTATGCCCGCCTCGGTGAGACATTTTTTATTTTGCAGATGACACCTCCTGATTCCTGATTCTTGGGCTCACTCATTCAACATATCAGTACAGATTGGTAAAAGATTGGTAATGTATTTCGGCCATCAGATGCTTTTCTGATCTCACACATTAGGGGGCATCTGTTATAACCCTAAATTGCACCACACATGCTTACCTGGCATCGGGCCAACTCATATCCCTTCTTTGCCAAAAAAATACTGAACAACTCTTCTAAAAACTCCATTTTTAAAAAGTAAATGCTAGCAGGCCCACTACAGCCCGCGTTTATCCAAAAGAAAATGCTAGCAGGCCCACTACAACCCGCGTGTGAATGCTAGCAGGCCCACTATAGCCCACGTTTACCTAACAAAACACAAAAACAGAAAAGTTTTCGACGAGACAAAAAGCTATGGGTCAGTTAATTGGAACTCCCGGCCATGCATGGCCGAGAGTTCGTCCAAAACCCTAGCTCCTTCTAGCCTATAAAAGAAGGGGTAGGCGTACCATTTGGAGGAGGAAAAATATAGCGAAGAAACTCTGCCCAATTGCCAAATCCATTTGTCCCAACCCTTTAGCCTTTCCTCAAGCTTAAGGAGAATTAAAGCAAAGCAGTTGGAGGACAAAGAAGAGGAGAAGCCCAGGATTAGGATCAAGGAACGGTGGCCAGTCTCAACATTGATTGTAAGTTGATTCATCTTGAAAGTAATAAAGAATACTTTTCCCATCCCAATGCATGAGTTACATATGTTTTATTCGATTTATGCTTAATCTCTAACCCTCAAGTAGAAAATAGCATGCATGCGTAGTGCTTTGTCTTGATTGCAGGATTGTCTTTGGAAGGAGCAGCGCGAGCAAGCGGACAAAGCGCAACGGAGGATCTACACCAAACATCAGTAAAAAGGTTAGTAGGTCTTTTCCATGATTGTATGTGAAAAAGGGTTTTAGGTTTTGGGGTGGTAGGTTAAAAGTGATTTCTTAAAGGTCATGATTTGCATGCAAGTCTAACCCTAGCTTGCTAGTCTGTAGGGTATTATTTCCCCACAACACTTAGAACACCTGATTGAGACTAGTTTCAAGACTAGTAAACAAACCTATCTTCCACATAGTGTATCTCCAATAATACAATGACCCAGAAGCTAAAATTTTTACCACAAATACCTTGATATGTCCTTTCAACAGACTCCAAGTTTCGCTATATGAATCCTTCTAGAAATGTTTTTTTATAGCAAAAATGGTAAGATGACCTTTAAATAACATACCTTAGAACACATCATCACGAGACTTCATCTTCCCTTGGAATTTTACTCTTCTTCACTTCACATTCCCTTTGAAATTTTCCTTAGATATCCTTGGTTACCTCAGATAAAAATCACTTGAGTTGATGTAACAAATGAACTCCTAGGTGCCTTATTTATATTAGATCCGGCACCCTCTTTTTAGGGCAGACTTGACCCAAATAAAATTCAATTTAATTTTTAATATTCCGTTGAGGTTGAATTTAACAACAATCTCCTTAGCATTTATTTTAATATTCATTACAATGGGGCTGACTTGTAACTTCTTATTTGCAACAACTTTTCTTCTTTAAATTAATTTGGTGTCGACTTGTCACTTCTTGTTACAACTACTTAGGGCTTCTTAACCATACTTTGGGGCTTCCATCTTCAAGAGGGCATATCTGCTCAATTGTGAGGAGTCACATGTCATACCACCTACCATTGTAAATGACATGATGAGGAATATCCATCTATGAGGGTTTTGCATGCATGTGCCATGTCCTTCATCCTCTTTTTTCTGAAACAACTTCATGCTCCATGACCAAACTGTCGGGGCTTCTCAACCACTTAGTCATGTTTCTAGGTCTTCTTGTAGACTTCTTCAAAGTGTCTTCCCATGAGGGCCATGTTTGAAGTTATTACATAAGGGGACCACTCTGGAGACTTCTCTAAATACACCCATCACTTGTAAATGCTTCATGGCTTCTTCTAGGATTGACCAAGGTTGACATAAATGACAACCAACTATCCAACAAATTATTCCTTATGCATGTGGGATATTTCTCACCACACAAAAAAAAAGTCCAAATCCTAAGTGTCAGTCGAGTGTTAAGTTGAGCACTCATTCCCATGTCGAGATGAAGAACCAAGTGTTGATCTAAATGACCCAACGAGCATCAAGGAATGTCGAGGAGATAACCAAGTGCTAGATCAACATCTAGGTGTAATGACAAAGCCAACAGACAGATGAGAAAGCATCTCCAAGTGTCATAGGTCAACACCAATAGGTGTCAAAGGGATTTCTTGAATGAGTGCCTATGGAGGAACATGCTAAAGACAAGTGTCAATGAAGACCACTGACTGTCAAATAAATAGCTCAAGGATGCCAAGCATCAGGTGCACTAAATCCTGTGACCAAGTGTTGATGAGGAGCACTAAGAATCCAAGCAAGCAACCTATGAGAATCAAAGCATGTCTGGGTGTCAAATGAGCACCGGAGTATTGAACACTTAGTGCCAAATACATGTCAAAGTGAGTGCTTGTCAGGAGGAGTACAAAGACATTTATTGCAAGTGCAATTTATTGTGTTGAATGAACAAGAGATTTGAAAGTGTTGTTCTTGGTAATATCGTGTCAAACCTATAGGAATGCACATTTACATAACCATTTTTTTTAAAATCTATGAGCATCGATAACCATTTATATTCAGTGTTGAGTGAAAGGTTGATCTACTTATAGCATCACTCTCTCCATTTTTATGATGTGGAATGAGCTTCACAGAGAAACATGGGCATGCCAATTCTTTTGCCTCATCAAGTTGTTCCCTTAGGTTTAGATTGGTCATTTAGCGGAGTTGATACTATTGTTCTTCTCGACAATTGTATTCCAAATGCATCTCTTAAAGTTGAAGCATTCATAAAGCAACTAGACAGGTCTTGTTCTAAAATACATAAGAGGATTCCAAGCATATTTCTACAAACAAGTGTCATCCGCACAGTTGAAGAGGCTAGTCATACAATGGCTCTTAATGGGCATTTTTGAGAGAAAAAGTAGGGGCATTCTACTACATTAGGAAAGTGATAGATATGTTCAAGGTAAATCAAGCTCACGAAAGGATAGAGGATTGTGATGAATCTAAATCTCAGAGCTTCCTCTAAATATTCTATGGTGAGTTAATATAACTTAGTTATGTTGGAGATTGGCAATCTGGCACCTAGATGGCGCAATGAAGTGATTTAATGGAATGGGTGGATAAAAGTGTCAATTTTATTTCTTAAAATCCATAACCTCATTAGGGTAGTTTTACAAGGAATTGGCATTTTAGGCCTCTTTGATAAACACGAGACCATCATTTGGTCTACTTGGACCATCACTTCTACAAGTATGATTATATACCTCAATGTGTTTTGTAGCAAAGATCGAGTATCGAGTGGAGAAACTAATTTTCCTTTATCTTGAGTATATTCGAGATAAGAATGTCAAGATATAAGACAGTTCCAAGTTTTGAGGAAGAAGTTGGACACTCGAGAGCCTGATCTCATATTTGAAGGCAATATTTGAGGATCACTTTCAGATTTGGTAGCAGATTAAGTGGCATAATCTAATGGTAATTAAAAATTGCATCCAGATTCAGAGGGATTGATGAGCATCTTCGCGCAACATTTGAACATTCAAGGATACATGAGGTAGAGCATTTCCACATTTCCCGTGACAAATCATAGATATTTTTTGGTTTATGGATAGATTTGTTTCCAAAAAGATTGTAACAACTTGTATGATGATTTTTGTATTTAAACTATTATTTAGAATGTAAGGGGAGGATATTCCTTTGGGGAAGAGGCAGGTTAGATCAAATTTTCTGGGACATTGTGTTCTAAATTTTGTGCCCAATGGGCAATTCTTCCTGTAGGATTTGATTATCAAAGACTTTTGTGGGTTATGTTATCAGATTGTTACTCTCTCGATGTTTTACATCCATTGTCTTCTTGTTTGAATAGAACTTATGCACTACAAAATTCCCGTGCATTAAAGCCTTAGTGCACTTTCTCTATTTTGTAGAGTTTATTCAAATATCTAGTATTCATTAATGAAAAGAATTTTTGTTCATGAAGATTCTATCATATGGATTATGCAGGTCTGATCTACTAGTAATGCCTATGTCTTCCATAATTGTTTCCATTTTTCTTCTACCTATCCATGCTATTATCTAAAATTGTATGATAATTAATTCACCTACCGTTGAATCATGAAATATTATAGGAGACTCCATGCCCAATGGTCTTGATCACTGATCTTGTGTTAATTTCAGTTTTCTACCTAGTTTCTTCTTAACCCTTTCTACCTAGTTCACATGATCCACCAACACAAAAACATTATCATTTTTTTTAAGATGTGCTTGATATGTTCTTTTTGCAGTTTGGAACATCTCAAGTGCTAACAGGGTATACAATTTTGTTGGCTCAGACGGGAATCAAACCCATAACCTTTGAAAAATATTCCAACGGTCTAACTAATCCATCTAACCACACAATCGAATATTCCAACAAGCATTTATATATTTAAGTTGATACAAATTGTAATATGCCATAAATGGGCATCGGTTGGGGTTGACCCCTCAACCTCCGTGCCAATGGCCCAAAGCTTTAAATAAGCAGTCCGATCATTACAACATGTGAGTTCATCAGTTAAACCGATGCACAAATCTCTATTTAAGTTCAATTTGAGTATATAGGAGCCGGGTGGGGTTCGACCCTCCAACTTCACTTAGATAAACCTAGCACCCAACTATGATAGGGGACATGGATTGGTGTTCCAAGGAGGAGAGTGGTGCATCGGAATTTATGCCAAGGATTTTGCATCGTTTTGCACGCTAAGAGTTCATGCCATGAGACTTTGAGCCTTGGGGGTTTTTGAAGAGAAGTATAGAGTGTTTTTACTCATTTTTCTCAATTTTTTGAGATGGTGATGTCAATTCTTCGCTAAAGTGTTATGTACAAAAATCTTAGTACAATTTTCTATGTATGAGAGCCATAGTCTCATTTAGCATGTCAAAGGGTGTCTTTAGGAATTTGTTAAGAACACAGTCGAGTTTATACTCGTTCTTCTCAGAATTTCGAGAGGAATTCAATGGTGACCTATGTTTCTGGGGTTAAGCAGCATAATCGAAGAATTCTTCAAAAATTTGGTGTTGTAAGTCCATTTATTTTAATTTTGGCATTTGAGCATTATAGAGCGGCCTCACTATTTGGAAGTGGGCCTGAAGATGTAACCTAGAAGGGGTGAACTCCATTTTGAACTCTTGTATTCTTATTTCTTTTATTTTTTGTTGTGTTATCTCTCATTTTTCCTCAAGTTAATCATCATATAATGAAGTTTTGGATAAGTAAGGGGATTCAAATGTGTTTTTTTGCAAATAGTTAAGACAATCATAATTTATTAATCATGTTAGATGTTGATGTGTATTTAAAGAGTAATTTGACATCTAAGGATTTTCAGATCAAGTGGTATCAGAGCAGGTTTGACGTGTGTTTACAAGTGAATGCTTACAAGATCCAAAACTTAAGATAGGTGAACACACGTTTGAAGACTCCTTGTTTGAGAGCATATATCTCTTTGTTACAAAGGGCTACCATGAGCAAAGCTATAATGAAATTAAGTCTTCAAAAAAACATGAAACGATAGATTCAAAAGGAGAACTCTGAATTAAGAATGCAACTACAATACCTCGAGGATGAGAGGCAAGAGCTTCAAGACCAGTTTGTAAGCCATGAATAATTTTTGATGGGCATTATTCAAGAATTAAAAAGTGAGTTGCAGGCCAAAGACAATATGTTGGCACAATTCCCTAAAGCTAAGCAAGTGGAAAAGGAAAAGTATACCATGTGGAAGAGGCCATGTTCTACAATAGGTTTACAAACGGTGACCGAGGTATGCCATGAAAATGATCCATCATGTTATTTTTCTTCCCATCAAGGTGAAAATGATTCTTTGGATGAATTTAAAGAGCATACTTATTGTATTGGCTTTAAATTACCAACCAAGATGGGATTTGATGGAAAAGTTCTTGGCATCAATGTCCAAGGAATGACTAATCCCATATAGGCAGAGGGAAGACCTTGTCATGTAGGATTGGGATATGGAAAATAAGGAGATAGAGAATGCTCTAAGACATTTGAAGTAATGGAAGCTTCAAATGAAGAAGTTTGAATACTTCATAAGTGACGCAGGCGCGCCCCCAACCTCGGGCACGTCCGCTCACAGGATCTCCTTCTTCTCGGCCCAAAGAACTCAAAGGTTCTTCTATTCCCCTATCGGGAAATTTGCTCCCACAGTTCTTCGTGCGATCCCCTTCCCTTGATTTATCGGGGAATTGGAACTCATGACTTCGCGAGTCCAAAGGTTGAACACTGGGCTCTCGGATCCCCGAGATCTGATGGTCCGTCAACTTGCTGACTTTTCCCTGAGGGATTTCGCTACTCACGACCTCGCTACTCGCGGTGCCAAACGTTCGGTTTTCCAACCTCCGATACCCGAGGTTCCGAAACTCCGAGGCGCACGTGTGACTTAACTCGCCCACACCCGTCACTTCTCTCAGGACTTCCGTGCTATCGCTACCTCGCTCCCTCGTGACTTCGCTACTCGCGAGTTTGAATAACTTCCCCGTCAACTCCTGAGGTCCGAGGTGGCGAAACTCGTGACCTCACTCCCTCGCGGCTTCGCTTCTCACGAGGTCAAGTTCTCGAGCCCTTTCTTCGCGAGGCTTCGATGCAAGACTCCACGTGCAGATCCAACGATCCTCCCGTGACCTGGATCCAACGGATGTCCTTCTCTCACTGCTCGCGTCCTCGCGACTTTGAGCACCCAATGTTTGAGCTTCCAACCTGTGAACTTTCGAGTTCACGAGGTTTCCCGATTTCAGCCACCTGTCTCCTTCAGATGGATGTCTCTAATCCTCTCGCCACTTCGGAACCTTCTTGCCGTTACCTCCTTGCACCTTCTGCAGATCTGGCGATCCTCGAAACTTCGCGAAATCTCTTCAGAAGATTTCGACCGTCCATTCTTCCTTGGTTAATCCACGAAATGGAAAAGAGTGTCTCCCCACGAGATTCCTTCGCCCTTTCACCAACCTGCGACGTTCCTCCTGGCGTCGAGTCACATTTGTCTATGCTGATCTTCAGCAACTCAGAGGCCTATCCCTCCTGAGTTCTTCTAAACTTCTTCCACCTCAACAAGGTTCTTTGCACGCACTCCTTGCGACAAATATTCAATCACGTTTAAGTGTTGAAGTTCTCTTGACTCTGCGCACACCTGCAACAATGGTATTTCAAAGTTTCTGCTCAGATATACGACCGAGACTTACTCCCTTAGCCTGTGCACTCCTTGCATGGCTTGATGCCTAGTTGCACCTTCACGACGAATGAGAACAAAAGCTATCTCTTTGAGCCTTCTGTCAATGCACTCCTTGCAGACGACTCCAACTGCACTCCTTGCAGGAATCCTCGCTCAAGCGAAGAAATGATTGTAACTCATTCACTTCCTCTTAGACTTAAATCTCGACACACGAGATCATATACTCAGCATAACAACGAGTGCATAACAGGAAGAGACATTCATAAGCAGAGCATTCAACACACATACACAGAGAATAACACAACAACCATGAATCTGAATCAACTTCTTGTATTAATCTCAAATCTATACATGGGTGTTCTTCTACAGCTCTCTGCTATTCTCCTATGCTCTCTAAAATTCTGCTAACTCTCTCCCTGTTGCTAATTGTTACAATGATACAAATGAGGGTGTCTATATTCAGTTTTCCCTCTTCCTTCTAGAACTATCTAATCTAAGAATTCAATTCTATCTACCTGCAACTACTACTATAAATGCCTCTGTCTACTTCAGACGAGAGCTTATGGCTCGAGGTCTGATTACATTCTTACCAAGGCGCCTAAATTAAATGATCTCATTTATATTCAGCGCATCAACTTCAAGGGAAGATTTAAAAATCCAAAAACTTGCGCTGGACGTCTTCCAACTGTCTTCTGTTTCCACGTTGGTTTTGCTTGTCGTGAGGGATGCTCCTGCATCATACTCCCTCGCTTGAAAATTTACATGGGCTCCTGTCCATGAGCTCCTGCATAGTATGTCCATGCTTCAAAATTTCTGCTTCAGTCTCCCAGCTGACATCTTCAACTGGATGACCCTTCCACTTGATCAAATATTCAAAATATTCTTTCCTTCTGGTTTTCTTACCCACTCGTTTGTTCAGTATCTGCTCCATCTGTGGCTTCTCTGCAACTGGCATCTGCTCCATCTGTGGCTTCTCTGCAACTGGCATCTGCTTCTACCACTGGACTTCTGGTTGATCATCTCCTTCTGGTCCTGCTTCATTAGCTTTATATGGATATAAATCTGAAACATTAAATATCGGAGATATTCCAATCCCATCTGGTAACTCGATCTCATAAGCATTCTGTCCCATCTTCTTCAAGACCTTGCATGGTCCAATTTTCTTCATCTTCAGCTTGTTGTATGTTCCTCTTGGGAACCTTTCCTTTCTCAAATGTGCCAGAACCAGATCACCAACCTCAAACTGAAGTTGTCTTCGATGCTGATCTGCTCTGCGCTTGTACTCCTGACTTGACTTCAATAGTCACTCCTTCACCTGGCTGTGAAGTTCCTTCATCGCCTCAGTGAATTCTCCTGCACTAGCTCTGCTAGTATCAGTCTGTTCTGAATCCCTTAATTCAGAAACTCCTCTCGGCTGCATTCCATACACAATCTGAAATGGACTTTTTCCTGTGCTCCGATTTACTGAGTCATTGCAAGCAAACTCTGCCTGTGGCAATATATTGTCCCAACTGCTATGGTGCTCTGTCACCAAGCTTCTTAATAAGTCTCCTAGACTCCTGTTCACCGCTTCCGTTTTCCCATCCGTTTGAGGATGATAAGCAGAACTAAACATCAAATTAGTTCCCAGCTTCTTCCACAATGTCCTCCAGAAATGCCCTATGAATTTTGTGTCTCTGTCCGAAACTATGCTTTTCTGCAATCCATGAAGTCTGACGACCTCCTTGAAAAACAAATTTGCGATGTGAGTCACATCGTTGGTCTTCTGGCATGAAATAAAATGTGCCATTTTAGAAAACCTGTCAACTACCACAAAGATTGAATCAACACCTCTTTGTGTCTTCGACAATCCCAATACAAAATCCATGCTAATCTCATCCCACCGCTTCTCAGGTATGGGCAATGGTTGATAAAATCCTGCATTCTGCTTTCTTCCCTTTGAATGCTGGCAAATTCTGCACCTGTCCACAAACTTCTTGACTTCTGACCACATCCCTGGCCAAAAGTATGACTCACTCAGTTTTGCAAAGGTCTTATCATGACCAAAATGTCCTGCCAATCCGCCACTGTGCTTCTCTTTCAACAAGTTCTCCCTCATGGAGCAATTCAGAATACACAGTTGATTGCCTTTGAATAACAATCCATCCTGGATCACATACTCTATCCACTGGCTTCTATCTCTGAGAACTGGATTCTCAACTGCTTCATAAGCTTCCTTAAAGTCTGAATCATCTGCATACATGTCCTTAAGATCATCAAAGCCTAACGTCCTGACTTTGAACTCCTACAACAACAAACATTTCCTGCTCAAAGCATCAGCAACTTTGTTAGCAGTACCAGAAATATGCTTTATTACAAAAGTGAAATTTTGCATGTATTCAACCCACTTAACATGCCTCTGATTCAACTTTTCCTGTTGAGTTACAAATTGTAATGCATGGTTATCACTATATAAAACGAACTCCTTTGGGATCAAATAGTGCCTCCATTTCTTCAATGCCTGTATGATGGCATAGAATTCTTTATCATATGTGGAATACTTTTCTTTTGCCTCATTCAGTTTCTCGCTGAAATATGCAATCGACCTGTCTTCCTGGCTTAAGACTACTCCTATGGCAAACCCGCTTGCATCACATTTCACCTGAAATGTTTTCTAAAAATCTAGCAACACCAAAACTGGTTGCTCTGTAATCTTTTGTTTCAACAAGTTGAAACTCTTCTCAGCTTCTTCAGTCCAATGAAAAGATTTATGTCTTTTCCTGACTGTGTCCATCATTGCCGCACTAATCCCACTAAAATTCCTGATGAATTTCCGGTAGAAACTAGCCAGTTCGTGGAAACTCCTCACTTAGAATACATTCCTTGGTGATGGCCAATTCTTAATTACCTCCACCTTATGTAGATCCAGCCTCAACTCATTTGCTGAAATAACAAAACCCAAGTAAATGAGCTCTGTCTTCATGAATGAGGACTTTTTCATGTTAATCAACAACTTTTCTTGCTGTAGCCTCTTCATCACAATAGCCAAATGCTTCAAATGTTCAGCCTTTGTCTTGCTGAAAACCAATATGTCATCCAGATACACGATGACAAATTTCCCGATGAACTCCTTCAGGACTTCATTCATCAACCTCATAAAGGTACTCGGTGCATTCGTCAAGCCAAATGGCATGACAAGCCATTCGTACAAACCTTCGTTTGTCTTGAATGCTATTTTCCATTCGTCACTTTCTCATACGAATCTGATGATATCCACTCTTCAAATCTATCTTTGAAATTTTTTTTGCCCCACTTAAGCAATCCATCAGATCATCCATTCTTGACAATGGGAATCTATACCTGATAGTTATCTTATTAATGGCTCTTGAGTCGGTACACATCCTCCAGCCTTCGTCTTTCTTCGGACTGAGTACTGTTGGAACAACACATGGACTCAAGCTTTCCCTGACCAAGCCTTTGTCCAACAACTCCCGGACATGTCTTTTAACCTCTTCATTCTCCTGCGACGTCAATCTGTACGCGGCTTTGTCTGGTAAACTAGCTCCTGGTACGAGGTCTATATGGTAACTCACACTCCTCATCGGTGGCAATGAATGAGGTAGTTCATCCACCACAATATCAGCGAACTCTTCCAGCAGCTCCTGAACTTCTTCTGGTATATCATCCACTCTTGTGCTAGTCAGAACAGTTCTCGGTTTTCTGACCACAAAGAATTGTGGATCCTCCTTC
>JASDQU010380505.1:590-11208 GCA_032191745.1 Picea mariana | reverse complement strand
ATATTCAGGATCAGAAAATACCAGTGACACTCTATAGTTTTGACACAGGATCAGATATACTGTTAGGTCAAGATTTTGTAAATAAGTGTTTACCACTAATTGTTGGTCATTCTGAGTTAATACTCACAGTACATGGCAAACCAGTAAAAGTACCTAGCAAGACTGTGTTTGAAAGAAGAATAATAGAAAAACCTGTTGCTAAGAGACTAGAACATTCTGCTAGTAGTATTGTGAAGATCCAAAAAATTGTAAAAAATGTAAATATGCATGGATCAGAAGTGATTAAAGATATAAAAGAGAAAATAGAAAAATATTGTACTTCTGAATATCCTGATGCTTTCTGGACAAGAGAGCAATATTTTGTAAATCTGCCATACAGAGAAGATTACATCCCTAAACCACAAAAGGCCTCTGCCAACCATATGTCTCCCACAGAGCTAGAATATTGCAAAAAGGAGATCCAAGATTTGTTGCAGAGAAAACTTATAGAGAATAGTAGAAGTCCATGGGCATGTCCAACTTTTTATGTGAATAAGCATTCTGAACAAAAAAGGGGTAAACCAAGAATGGTGATCAATTATAGAGCATTAAATGCTGCTTTGTTGCCTTTGAGATTCCCTTTTCCCAATAAAGAATTATTATTCTCTAGGATTGGAAGATGTAATGTCTTTAGCAAGTTTGATCTGAAAAGTGGATTTTGGCAGATTGGTATTGTTCCAACTGACAGGTACAAAACGGAATTTGTAGTCCCTCAAGGACAATATCAATGGAAGGTAATGCCTTTTGGTCTGAAGAATGCCCCTTCAGAATTTCAAAAACGGATGGATGACATTTTCAGACATTTTCCATTTGTCATTGTATATATAGATGATTTACTCATATGTTCTGTAGATATAAAACAACATGTACAACATTTGCAAAAGGTTTATGATTTGTTATATAAGCATGGTCTTGTGCTCAGTAAATCAAAACTCTATTGGGCACAAACAAGAATTGAATATCTTGGACTCATACTCTCCCAGGGAGAAGTAGAACTCCAAGATCATGTGCTTAAGAAGTTATCAGAATTTCCTGATGAAATTTTGGACAATAAGCAGCTGCAAAGATTTCTGGGGTGTCTAAATTACATCCGGCAGTTTTATGAAAACCAAGCAAAGGATGTTAGAATCCTACAGAAAAGACTAAGTAAGTCTTTACCCTGGAATTATAAAATGACACAAGCTGTCCAAATCATCAAACAAAAGATCCAACATTTACCCAGCCTGCATCTTCCAGATCTGTCTATGAAATTGATATTAGAAATAGATGCCTCACATGAAACATGGGCAACAGTCCTTCTTCAAAAGAATGGACCAAAATTGGAAGAAGTATGCTTGTATACTTCTGGGTGTTTCAGCGAAACAGAGTCAAAATATCCCTCATCACATAAAGAGATTCTAGCTGTTAAAAATGGAATAAAGAAATATAGAATGTTTCTCAAACCAGTTCATTTCATTGTTAGAACTGATTTAAAGCATATGAAAGGGATGTTGACTAATCATAAGTTGTTGGAACAGGGCAATAACAGGGTACTGCGTTGGAGTCTCTGGTTAGAAGGATATGATTTTGATATTGAATATAAACCAAGGAAAGAAAATTGTATTGCAGACCTGTTAACTCGGGAAGCCTCTCCTGCTAAAGAACAAGATAAAACTATAAGATGGCTTCATCGTCCCTGAATGCTATCTCCAGGGAAGCACCACCAAGATTCAAATGGATCTTGGTCTGTACAGAATGTAAATATTGTTTGTGTTTTGATTGTTTGGCTTGCTGTATAAAGAATAGTCCAGCTAGTTTAAGAATACTAGAATTTTGGGTTGATAAAACAAGTGGTTATGAATCCTTCAACAGCTACTTCAGAGAGCAAAGAGATTTATTTAGAGGAACAATGACAGGTGGTCCTCATCAAGGACAAGTTTATATAAGCCTCTATACTCCATATCTAACTTATCTGGATTATTGTTCTATACTTCATCAGATTAAGTATGATGGTTGTGTATGGCTTACATTTGAATGTGATCTATTTAAAGATCATTATTATTCTTGGTCAGGATGGATGTATCTTCTATTTTGGAACTATTGTCCCCAAGATGCAGACTTCTTCAATCAGACAGATCGAGAAGCCTTCAAAATTTGGTTCCATGTAGAAGTATGTGAAGCTGATCAACATGAAGCTTGGTTTGTATTTAGTTTGTCTTACATGAGCAGTAATCTTCATTATGTTCCAACAGATCCTTCTGCACCTCCTTGCTACAAGATTACCAGTACCTATTATGTTAATACTTGTGTGCCAGATAATGAACTTATTCCAGCAATGCAAGGGTCTCCATTCTACAAATCTTTCAGTGGGCTTCCTCCTTTTTCGTCAGATCACAGTTCACCACCATCCAGTCATGAATATAACAGTGATTACTCTTTTGACTCAGTTGCTGAGTATAATATTCAAAATATGTTAGAAGTGTGATGGACCCAGAAGTTCACTATTGTAAATATAGCTTGTCTGCCATCTGAATAAAGTTTGTAATAATTCATGTCTATCGGGCCGACAGTGGTGTCCCGACGGTCCGTGGGTTCCGTGAACTCCACAGTGTAAGAATATTTACTTTAGTCCATGTCATAGTACTAAAGTAACTATAATAATAGCATTAGTCATGTTATCCGTAAAAGCTATGATGGGTCCCCATATGGCCGAGCCTCCAAGGGATGAGATAACAGCTGTAGTCCACAGCTGCCCCATCTAGAGTTTTTCGGAGAATCTTAGTTACTGGCAGTTGCCCGTAGTCATTCACCGGGAACTTTCTATGAGTAGTATAAATAAAGACCCTCAGCTCTCATTTCATTCATTTGGAAAATTTGGAGAGTCTTGAGAGAGGTCTAAGTCTGAGTTGAGCAGTGTGTGTCCTCTTTGCTTCTCTTGCCTTCGGGATCCTGAGTTAGCAAATGAAAAAMACTGATMTCAAGTGYAAGAGTCTATATTATTGGTCCTTTCCRCTCTGGTGTGCAACATTTTCATTCTTTAGCTCTTCTCCTCCTTCTGAGTCTAGAGTACTAACTTTAAAACAACTGGCTTCAAGTCTAAGAAATCCTACTATGGTAAGGATAGCAGAAATCTGCCAGCTAGCTTGTGACAAATTATCCTTAGTCCAGAGACAAGGAAATGAGCTAGAAAAACAAATAGAGCAAGCTAAAGCAGATAACTTAGCTAGCTAGCTAGCCCTTGTACATATTTCTACTGACCAAAGTTTCTCCATTAAAGCAATGGATGGAGAACCCAAATCTGAGTCTCACTCCCAACCTGAACAATCCAAACCAAGTTCTTCTAGAGCTTCAGCATGGGAACAATGGTGTAATGCCAGGTATTTACACATTTATTTACATGTGTATGTGTGTTCTTTTTCTTACGTGTGTGCAATATGCCAATCTAATACTTGATTAGCTAGAGTATCTGTCATTTGATTCAATCTCCTAGGAACATGAATATATGTAATGTAATCAAAAAAATGTTCTGAGAGATGTGCCCTAAGGAATCATCGATGTAGAATAGGATCATAAATGTAGTAAACCCCATTTAACTGGGACACAACCAATTTTTCATCTAATTAGACCCTAAGGTAAGAGATACCATGCGACAAGGCGTCACGAAGAAACTCTATTACTGCACGGTATTCAGTGACATTGTTTTTGGTGTCACCTAAACAGATACCTCTAGAAGATAACAATTGGCCTTGATGTGTGAATATTACCCAACCTGCAGAAGAAAGCCTCTGAGTGTGTTGGCTAGCACCTTCCTCAAATCCAACGAACATGTCTGATTTACTTGACATCTTCCACAGTGAAAAAGTTGACATAAAAAATGACACGTCCATTAAAAAAAAATACAAAAAACTAAAATGTATAAGAACTATACATATATATAAGAAGTCACCCAAGGCGACCCACCTACGAGTAACACTTCTTGAGGTAGAGCCCATTTCTAGGCTCCCCTAAAGCTTTCCCTTCGAATTCAACCAGACGATAAGCGCCCTTCTTTAATACCTCCTTCACAATGAATGGTCTGAACCACATGGCTTTGAACTTGCCTACCCCTAGGGGATCCTTATCTTGGTCATAGACCAAGACAAGGTCACCTTCAGAGAAAATCCGAGGACGAATGGACCGATCATATTGACACTTGAATTTATTCTTATGAGCCTCATTATCCAAGGCTGTGTTGCATCATTTATCATCGAGTTGCTTGAGATATAATAAGCATTCTTTAAGAGGTGAAGTGTCTAACAATAACTGTAGTGCCAAATTAAGAGATGGAATCTAACATTCTGTAGGCAAGATTGCTTCCAACCCATAAACAAGTTGAAAAGGTGAGAAACCAATGGTAGTTTCTATAGACATTTAATAGGCCCACAATGTCGAGTATAACATCAAATGCCAATTTGACTTGGCTAAATTGATCGTTCGTTGTAGAATGGTCTTGAGTGACTTATTCAGAGCTTCCACCTGACCATTCACTTGTGGGTAATCAGGTGATGAGTGTTCTTGTCTCAACCCTAGATTTAAAGTTAATGTAGACATCATTTTATTCTGAAAGTGACATCCATGGTCAATGAAAATATCCTTTAGGACGTCGAACCTTGCTATTATATGATTAAATAAGAAGAGAGTTGTTGTCTCTCCATCATATTTGAACATTGGCATAGATTCGACCCACTTGGNAAAGTTGACATAAAAAATGACACGTCCATTAAAAAAAAATACAAAAAACTAAAATGTATAAGAACTATACATATATACAAGAAGTCACCCAAGGCGACCCACCTACGAGTAACACTTCTTGAGGTAGAGCCCATTTCTAGGCTCCCCTAAAGCTTTCCCTTTGAATTCAACCAGACGATAAGCGCCCTTCTTTAATACCTCCTTCACAATGAACGGTCTGAACCACATGGGTTTGAACTTGCCTACCCCTAGGGGATCCTTATCTTGGTCATAGACCAAGACAAGGTCACCTTCAGAGAAAATCCGAGGACGAATGGACCGATCATATTGACACTTGAATTTATTCTTATGAGCCTCATTAGCCAAGGCTGTGTTGCATCATTTATCATCGAGTTGCTTGAGATATAATAAGCGTTCTTTAAGAGGTGAAGTGTCTAACAATAACTGTACTGCCAAATTAAGAGATGGAATCTAACATTCTATAGGCAAGATTGCTTCCAACCCATAAACAAGTTGAAAAGGTGAGAAACCAATGGTAGTTTTTATAGACATTCAATAGACCCACAATGTCGAGTATAACATCAAATGCCAATTTGACTTGGCTAAATTGATCGTTCGTTGTAGAATGGTCTTGAGTGACTTATTCAGAGCTTCCACCTGACCATTCACTTGTGGGTAATCAGGTGATGGGTGTTCTTGTCTCAACCCTAGATTTAAAGTTAATGTAGACATCATTTTATTCTGAAAGTGACTTCCATGGTCAATGAAAATATCCTTTAGGACGTTGAACCTTGCTATTATATGATTAAATAAGAAGAGAGTTGTTTTCTCTCCATCATATTTGAACATTGGCATAGATTCGACCCACTTGGTGAAGTATTCTACTGCTACGATGATATAGCAGTGACCCCTGGATGAAGGGGGGTGGCATGTAGTATAATCAATCCCCCACTTGGTGATGGGGCCAACTATGATGAAGGGAAACATGGGAGCAGGATGTGCCCTCATCTTCTGTGAGAAGATATGACACGGGTGGCACTTCTTGATTGATTCAACACAATCTTTGAATAACGTTGGCCAATAGTAATCGGCTCATAGAATCTTTTGGGTTTTTTCCAAACCAGACAAATGACCACCACATTCTCTAGTGTGGCAGTTGTTAAGCACGAGTTCCGCTTCTTCATGAGTAAGGCACCGATGAAGGATGCAATCTACACCTCTATGATACAAAGTATCTTCGAGTATGAGATAATGTTTTTCCTAATGGCATATTCATTGATGCTCATCATGAGAAGCAGAGGAGGGGCACTTAAAAGTATGGAGATATACTAGTATATCTCCATACCAGGGGTCCAAAGATGAAATTATAAAAAGATCTCCTTTAATCGGTGATTCTTCGGGCGTAACATCACCTGACTCGACTGGAAGTTCGGATATAAGTTGTGCAAAGACCAACTACTTTTTAGATCTCGTAGACACAAAATCCAAGCCAAATTCTTGGATGATAATGATCCATCTACTGATATTTCCACCAATTACACGTTGTGAACACATATTGGAACGAATTCACAATGGAAATGACGATGGTCTTGTGAAACAATATATAGTGATGGAACCGTTGGACAACATGTACTACTGCCAATACAAGTTTTTCAATGTGTGAATAGTTGAGTTATGGTCCAACCAGGCCTCGACTTAGGTAATAAATGATGTGTTCTTCAAGTATATCATTCTCCTGAACCAAGACCGTACCAATGATCGACTCTACTATGGCCAAATGCAATAAGAAATATTTATTATAATTGGGTGGCCGAAGAAGAGGGGTAGACGTGAGGGTGCATTTCAATGCTTTGAAAGAGCATTGAGTAGATTCATCCCAATGAAAATGAACTCCCTTCTTCAGTAAATGCATAAACCCTTTAGTGATCTCGACATAGTTTGCGATGAAACACCGAAGAAAATTGGATTTTCCCTGTAAACTTTGAAGCTGAGGGACTGTGCATGGGGGATGCAATTGAATTATTACCTCAACCTTTAGAGGATCGACCATGATCCTTGTTGTCGAGACTATGAAACCTAATAGACGACCCAATTTCACACAAAAACTACATTTGTTTGGATTCAAGTGAATCTGATAGTAGCGACATCATTCAAAGATAAGTCAGAGATGTGTGGGATGATCATCTCGCTTTCTAGATAATGATGCTAAATCATCGAGATAATCCTTGACTAGGTGTTTGATATCGTGGAAAGAAAAATACATGGCCCACTGAAAATTGGCTCCAACATTATTTAGGCCAAATGGCATCTTCCGATAAGAAAATGTACCCCACGGACAAATAAAAATTGTTTTATGTTGGTTCTTGGGCTTAGTCTGTATTTGATTGTATCTTGAGAAACCATCCATGAAATAAAAGACCTCAAAACCTACACATTCATTGATGATCTGATCAAGGAATAGGGTGGGGAAATTATCCTTTGGAGAGGCCTTATTCAAATCATGGAAGTCCATACATACACGAATCGTTCCTTTATTTTTCTTGACTGGAATGGGATTCGACACCCATTGAGTTAATTGGATCGGGTAGATGAAACCAACTTTGAGTATTTTCTCTACTTCAACCTTAATATCTTCTTATTTTAGAGGATTAAATGGACGAAGCTTCTTCCAGACTGGTTTGGCATCAGGATAAGTCGTAATCTCATGTTCGATGATTCTTGGATGAATGCGTGGAATTTCCTCGTAAGACTAGGAAAAAACATCATGGAATTCTTTAAATAAATATGTATAGATATTAATCTCCTCGGGGAACAGTCCGCTCAGATGAATACATTCTCCACGACACCAGGGGTTCTAGAGATATTGATAGGTATAATTTTAGTGATGGTTTCCATATTACCCTCGGCATAAACTGTGTGCATAGCTAGAGGATTCATAGGACAAGACCTATCTCCAGTCATAGTCAACACAAATTCTCCTGCCTCTATTCTTCCTAACTCTGGAAGGAAATATGATCTTTGATGGAGATCATCCGAGGGTCTATCCAAACTAGTCAATGCCTCTAAAATTGCCTCATCAGAGGTAAAGACCAAGTCTAAAGAATCGGTAGTGGCAAGAGAACCTTGATCCCAGACAGGCTCGAGAACTAGATCTAAATCCTGTGCAGGAGTTGGATCGGGGTCAACGAAATCTTGCTGGACTATAGAGTACATAACTTTTGTCACGGACAAGGGCATGGACATGTCATGGTGCCCTGTCCCTTCCATTATGGATGATGGGGAAGGAAGAATTCACAGATCATTAAAGTAAATTGTCCAGAACAATGACACTGGAAAGATTTCAGCCTTAGGATAGTTGAGAACAATCGATATCATTTTGACATTGTTGGAAGGAGGAGGGTAATCGAAATTAACCATGAGAGGTGGGAAAAAACCAACCCACACGTTGATGACATCGGGCTATGGATTATCAATCACTGGGACCGTGGATGCCCCTGATGAAGGGTCAGTTCTGGAGAAGGAAAATTGATCAATGGTCACGATTCGGCCCTCATGTGGAAACAACAAGACCCTAAAAACTGTGGAAACCACTGCATGCATGGCATATGTACAAATCCTTCCTAACAAGAGGTTGTAGTCAAGAGGCACATCGACCACTTCAACTTCGACACACATGGTCTTCCCTCCTAACTGCATGGAGAAAGAAGGAATGATTCCATGTGGTCTGAAAGAATGGCCATCAAAAGACGTAAGAAGAGTAGGTGAAGGAGACAAAATGGGCTGGCAAATGGCCTTCCAACTTGCCAATGAAATCACACATGTCAAGGCGCCCTCATCAACCACCGTATGAAAAATATTCAGGGTAGACAATTTTGTGGGGTAAGCCACAACTATCTAAAATGTGATGTGGTATGGGTGATGAGGCTTCAAGTGAGTTGTATCAAGCATGATAGTTCTCAGATTACATGTCTTAGTGGATCCTAAGGAAGCTAGCAGAGCCTTTCTTTGCAAAGGGTAGCTCTGGAGGACCTCCAAAGAAGACATCGCGTAAGGGGTTTGTGACAAATCCTCCACCACAGAGTAGTTATGGGTGGCCCTCGCATTTGGATTATGTGAATCCTTCTTGAATGCCCCTTTCAGGATGTGTGTCATTGTTTCACCCATCATTCTCTTGATCTAGAGAGGAACAGATGGGTTTTCGGTTTCTTTACCCTTTTTGGTAGTACTTGGCCTTCTGTAATCATGTTCCCTAGTAGCTATGTGAGCTTCACCTTTCAACATAAAGATATTCGAGGTCGATGGATTGATAGATGATGAAGGGGGTCCCTGACTGCCCCCATCTGCGCTTGCAAAGGATTGAGTTAAATTTTTCCCATGAGGAAATGGGTTTGTTAACACTGCAGGTTGTTGCTGTGCCAATAAATTTTGTGCCTCCGTGAATTGAGGGAATAGGTGAGTCGGGTGGTATTTCACGCAGAGGTTGCACAGATACTTCAACTTATTTCTCTCTGTGTTTCCTCCACCATCATTATAGGTGGGTTTCTTATCCCCCTTAACCTTCTTTCACTATTTTTTCTTCCCTTCAACTTGTTGGTTGGCCTTTGGGTTCATCGATTGTACGTTGTGTACATCTGATGTCTGAGTAGGGGGAGCAACCGAACTAGGAGTTGGGCTAGCCACTGTATGCTGTATCAATAATTGTTGCAATTGGTTTGATAGCAGACCAGTAGGATTTTCTTGTGCTAAACCAACATTGTCGTCAACATGTGGCCCAGACTTGTGTCTGGTCTTATCAAGAATAGACCGTGGTACATATGGAAAAACTTTATAAAGCAAATTAGACTGAGAGTAAATTGGCTCTAGCTGTTGAGATCTCATTATCACTTCTTCATCCAAAAATACCCCCAACATAAAAGACCCCCGACATTGCTACATCCTTGGATAGCTAGGGTACCAAAGACTTAAGAAACCATTCCAACAGGAATGCTGGTGGAACTGGTACTTTAATCAAACTCTTCTGGTGTCTCCATTCTCGGATGTGATCATAGATATGGTTATCCTTTGTTTTCTCAAAGTTGGCCAACAGTTTTGTGTCGACGTCGTATCTCACATTTAATTGAAAATGGTTTAAGAAAACCATTGCCAATTCGCCAAAAGTAGAGTATCTTGAGCGGTTGAGTTCAATGTACCATTTCACAGTACTCTCGATAAGAGTGTGTTGAAACAGATGAAATTGGATGGAGTTGTCCCTCAAAGAGTTGGATGAGCACCATAGGTGAAATGTGGTCACATGATCACCTAGATATTCGTTAGGCTTGCCTTCAAACTTTGTAATGTCCAAGGGAAACTTGGTTGGCATAGCATGCCAATGTGGATCGTGACAGATTGGGTCATTCAATAATATTGACAAGTCTGGAAAATGAAAAGTTGCTAGAAATGGTAGCTTAGGTTGTTGAGTATGTACAGGAGGATAGGAGCCTAAGATTTCATTGGCACTAGGTTTCCAGGAAAATTTAGGTCGTTGTCTTGGGTTCTGGTAAAAACCATATCCTAGACTAGCATTAAGATGTTGTGTTGGTTGAGACATCATCGAATGACTCCCGTAATAGGATGTTGAGAGCTGAGAAGGGACTGCTCCTGATGTTGTGTTCCAAAGGTTTTGGAAAGGGTTGCCCTCTGTCGATATGACGGTCATAGGTACTAAGCCTTGCCTAGGGTTCCATTGACCATGGAAGGGGTTGCCCCCAGTTGACATCCCTGACAAGGGAACTGATCCCTACCATGGATTCCTAGGTCCTTGACAAGTGTGTGCCCCCTATGCAAGAATAGTACCCTTCGTAGGATTTTGTGATCCAAAACTAGGGTGTCC
>JASDQU010380496.1:0-11208 GCA_032191745.1 Picea mariana | reverse complement strand
GGTTACCCTTGGCAGAATGGTGGTATAACACTTCCTTTCATACTGCAACAAGAATGACACCATTTATTGCACTCTATGGATACCACCCTCCTTCCATAACTTCTTCTCTAAAATAAAAATATAAGGTTCAAGCAGTGGAAGATCACATAGAGCATCAACAACAAGTTCTCCAAATCTTAAAGGACAACCTGACCATGGCACAGAATCGCATGAAACAACAAGCAGATCAACATCGTAGTGAAAGAAGTTTTTAAGTATGGGATTGGGTGATTTTAAGACCACAACCATACAAAAAGATGTCCCTCAAGCAAGCCAAGAAGGATAATAAATTATCACCAAATTACTATGGCCCTTATAAGGTGTTGCAAAATATTGGTACTATGGCATACAAATTGGAGTTGCCTGCATATTCATGAGTACACCTAGTTTTCCATGTTTCATGCTTAAATAAGGTTATAGGCGACAAGATCCTAGTTAAAACTATATTTCCAGAACTTGACGAGGAAGGAAAAATAGTATTGGACCCTCAAGACATCACTGACACAAGAATTCGCCAGCTGAGGAATAGATTCATTTCAGAGTATCTCATTAAATGGTGGAAACTACCGGCTGAAGATTCCACTTGGGAAGATGAGTCTTTTATACAGAAGCATCCATATTTACTCAAGCATTGCGGACAACACTTGTCTCAAGGGGAGGTGCATGTTAATTCCTAACATTGGCTCATTACCCCTTAATTGTGGCATATTACTTTAGTAATGTTATTTTATTTATGTCATCTTTATTCCATTAGCTTTAATTATACCTCCTAGTCTCCTATATATACCAAGGAGACATTTTCATTTGGAATCATATTGTACTTGAACATTTATGTGGGGTAAAAGGAGGTTCCCCCCTTGAAGAGGCTTATTATCTGAAATGATCTCTTTTTCAAGGCGTTGAGTACTTATTCTGAGGTTTTTCTATGCTATATTGATATTTGGTTCTTAACACAAACTCTCACGGGTTCGGCAACAGAATGGTACATTGAGTTACCACAAGGATTCTTTAATGACTTTAACACCGTAGCCATCACCTTTTTGGCACATTACCAGTTGCCAATTCGATGCAAGACAGGAACCAAAATTTTGAGTTCTTTTAAACAATCCTTGTCCAATCATATTTCTAATCACATTCATGAGGGGAGGAGGAGAAGACATTTAATCAAAGTTCCTCTTCTCAATCAACTATTGGCTGAGTGGTTTACAAAATCACTCATTGGACCTATTTCTCATGATGTCACCATGGGTGGTGTTGTCAGTGAAGAGTAGGAGATTAGTCGTGCTCAGTATCTAGATCTCGTTTATTCACAAATGGGCATGCTCTACGAATTAATCCTTGATGCTCCTCGTCCTTCCACGAATCTTACCCCGACACATCCACTAGCTTCTCATGTTGTTGATGGTGTGATTGGCACCTTCCATGCTGAGACTCAGTCCACACATGCTAGTCACACCAATCCCAAATCTAATAATTCTAATGTACAAAAAACTCCTACTCCTACTCCTTCCTCCGTTAAGACTTATGAAGTCAATTCTGTTCAATCCACACCTATTAGAAAGAATCAAAATAAGAATAAAGGGAAGGGTGAGAATAAAGAGGACAAAAATAACAATAAAAAATATGAAAAATCCAATACACAAACCATTGATGAGAAAGATAAATGTAAACATCGTTACCTTTGCCTTATTTGTGGTGACGATCATTACACGAAAGATTATCCAAGACACATTGAGGTTACTAGTTCCTCCAAGGGACTGGGAAGCCTCCCACACCTGTTGTTTTGTCACAACCTTTCCCTTCTCAGCAACAGGCCCAACTGGTCATTCTTGACCAAGATTATCCTTCTACCTCATTTTATGTCCTTATTTGTACTGGTGACTCTAAAAAGAACGAAGTTGCAGTCACAACTCAAGCCAAAGATTACTCTTCATCGAAGGAGAAAGTTGATGATATAACAAATTTGTTGGTACAACCTTCTTCCCCCAAATTCACCTCCAAAGGTCCTCTTCATCTCGAATGACTGGGCCTAGATACAATTCTTCTCCCTCTTCCCAAGGGCATTGTTCGAAATTTTTCATTCAATCCTCATGAGCGTGCTGCCCAAAAATACAGTATTGTAGAAGACATTGCGCAAGCACCCTCTGCGATGTCATCTCTCAAATTACTTCAAAGTTTTCCTAGTCAACAGAATGCAATGTTAAAGGCCATTGGTGGAATTGATCCTATGGATACTAATTTGATAATATTTGACTTGGAAGATCACATTCCAAGGCTTCCTCCTCAGTTAGCATTTCAGATCCAATTTGTTGTCGAAAACAAGAATATATGTAGAACCATTATTGATGAAGGAGACTCGACTTGCATTATGTCTGTTATGTGTTGGAAAGATATTGTGTCTCCTTCCCTTACCAAGTCGCACAATACCCTTAAGGCCTTCAATGGTACATGTTTTAAAACTTACAGTGTTCTTCCTTCATTGTCTATTATGCTAGAAGGTAAATTGGTCAATGTTGAGGTTGAGGTCTTTGATGCACCTCTTTATTATAAACTTTTACTTGGTCGTAGCTGGATTTTTTCCATGCATGCAGTTGTGTCTACCCTTTTCCGTGTGTTATGTTTCCCACACCAAGGAAAGGTCGTTATTGTTGACCAACTGGACTTATTTAATTCCTATTATCATACTAGAAACATTCCTTTTATCTCGAAGAAACCTCTCAATTATGAGAATGTCGGCGTGGGTCTTTTAAAATATTCAACCTTGATGGATACATTTCCAATACGACCACCCAATATTCCTCCTTATTTTGTCGCTTCGATTAACATGATCTCGACCATTGTTCGTGAAACCCCTGAGTCATATGACACATGGGTAGTACCTAACCCTGGTGATTATCTTTGTTACTGTGACATAATGCCTTTAAGTCTGGTCAAATATGCTTATCAAGATATTCAATAGGCAACCCCCTCTCCTTCTTCTCTCTGTGATTCATCTCCTAATCCATTTCACATGATATTTCCTACTGATGAGATTATCATGTCATTCATGTTTATGGAATATACTTCATGGGATGATGGGCATCATTGCTCCATTCTCTTCCTAGAGCGTGATACCATAGAGAGCTACCAACGGATTTCGACTATGTCAACCGTTGTTGTTATTACTTTTATTCCTGAGTCAACACACGATGTTTTGTACGAAGGGAACTTGAGTAACATTTCACCTACAGTTCCTCTTGACATATCGATTAAAACCGAATTCGTGGAGAATGTTCATATAGGGGCCTCATGTCCTACTGATGAGGTTCACACATATAAATCCATTTTCCAATAATTTCGTGACATTTTCTCCTGGAGTTATGAATAAATGCCATGTATTTATCCTGATATCATTGTGCATGGGATTAAGACATATTCGGACACTATACTCATTCGGTAGAGACTTCTCCCAGTCTATCCATGTAAAGCCACTGCTATCAAGCTTGAGGTTGAAAAAATTCTTAAAGATGGCTCAGTCTATCCCGTGGCTTTGACTTATTGGGTATCCAATCTTGTTCTGGTAAATAAGAAACAAGGTGCGATCCACATTTGTGTAGATTATAGGGATATCAATCAAGCTTGTCCTAAGGACAATTATCCTACCCCTTTCATTGGCCAGATCGTTGATGACTATGATAGAAGTAAAATATTCTCCTTGATGGACTGTTTCTCTAGTTATAATCAAACTAATATTTTACCAGCAAATCAACACAAGACTGACTTTATCTGCCCTTGGGGAACCTTTTCCTACCATAAAGTACCCTTTGGTCTCAAAAATGCATGTGTAACCTTTCAACGTGATTGGTCTTATTTTGTACATGATATTAATCAAATCGTGCAACCCTATCTAGACAATCTACCAGTGCATTCCATGCTTCATCAAGATCACCCGACACATTTACGAGCCATTTTCCTACACTGTCGTTATTATCGCATACGTCTGAATCCAAACAAATTTGTTTTTTGTGTGGAATCCGGTCGACTTATTGGTTTCTTTGTGTCGATACATGGGATTCGAGTAGACCCCTTGAAGGTTGAGGTTATTATTAATATACCTCCTCCTTCCACACTACGCCAGCTCCAAAGTTTGTAAGGGAAGGAAAATGCTTTGGGTCGTTTCATCCCCAATTATGTTAAACTGATGAAAGGATTCACTCAACTCCTCAAGAAAGGTTATGCATTTGTATGGGACAATACTGCAAACAAAGCCTTTGAATATTTGAAACTTGACTTAACCCGTACACCATTATTGTTTCCCCCTGGCTATAGTCGAGATTACTTCCTCTACTTAGCTTCTTCAGACTCTACCATTGCTATGGTCTTAGTCCAAGAGGATGATTCACATTATTCACATGTGATATAGTATTTGAGTCAGAGTCTCACAACTACCAAAACCAAATACCTACATGTGGCGAAACTAGCTTGGGCAACTGTTCAAGTTGTCCAATGTTTTCATCATTATATATTATTATGAAAAACCACAGTCATTTCTGATTGCAAACCCATGCAACATATCCTTAACAATTGCTAGGGGGAAAGTACTCCAAATGGATAGTTATTCTCCAGAAGTTTGAATTGGAATTTGAACATGCCAAGTCCAAGAAATCGTTGGTTTTTGATGAATTGATATGTGACCTTCCCTCTACTGAGAAAAAAAATGTGGCAGAGGATTCCTTTCCTAACGAATCCCTTTTTCTGATCAGTTATGATGACATATGGTACCATGATATTTTTATATATCTCTAGACCCAAACTTTTCATCCTGATATATCTAGTAAAGATCATCTCCATATACGATATCAATCCCATCAATACATCATCCATGGTGATACCCTTTACCGCCATGGTATTGATTCTACATTTCGACGATGTCTCACCTACGATGAAGCTGAGAAAGATTTGAATGATTGTCACTCCATAGCATATGGTGGTCATATCTCTGGGTATGTGACTGCCCAAAATATCCTATGAGTAGGGTATTTTTGGCCTTCTTTGTTTAAGGACTGCATTACTGCCATCTAGAAATGCCATGCTTGCCAAACTTATAATAACAAGATAGCATCTCATCCTTCTCCCTTACACCCTGTAGTTTTCATTGGTCCATTCACCAAATGGGGCATTGACTTCATGACATGTAACCCTCACTTAGCCGGGGGGCATGGATACATTATTGTAGCTATGGATTATTTCACTAAATGGGTTGAGACGATGCCTACATTTGATAACACCGGGAAAGCTGCAACATTGTTCATATTTAATCATATCATTACTAGATTTGGTGTCCCCCAAGTCATTGTTACTGATCACGGTAGTCATTTTTTAAATTTTATGATGTCTAAACTTACTGAGAAGTTGGGTCTTCACCATGAAAAATCAACCCCCTATTATCCATAGGCCAATGGCCAGGTTTAATAAATTAACAAAGTTCTCACCACTATGCTTCGACAGATGGTAGGAATTCATAATTCAAATCGGCACATGATGGTTTTCTTAGCATTATGGGCCTATCAGAGATCCATTAAGTCTTCCACGGGATTTACACCTTTCCAGTTAGTTTATGGTATCGAATCTATCTTGTCAATTGAATGTGAAATACCATCTTTGAAACTAGTCGTTGAACTTCTCCCTAAAACCTTTGCTGAAGAGGAGCATCTTCTGTATTTAATGAAATTAGATGAAACCCGTTGCAATTTCGCATTAGTTATTTAAAATTAGAATAAATGTGTTAAATCCCAATATGACAAGCATGTCAAACAATGTATTTTTTCTGAAGGTGATCTAGTTCTTCTTTATGAGAAAGATCATGATTTGGTAGGGGCTGGTAAATTCGAGCCCATGTGGAGGGGTCCTTATATTTTCAAACGAGTTTTGGAGAAGGGATCTTATGAGTTGGTTGATTATGATGCAATTCCTTTAAGTGAAGCCATAAATGGGATTTACTTGAAGAAGTACTATGCTTAAATCATTTTTGCATGAGTTCTTGTACTTTTAGTGTATCATACTCTTGTATGATTTTTCATTGTTTGGTTTCGACCATTAGCTTCTTACCTTGCACTGTGCTTGGTTTTCATATGTTAGTGTCTTAACTACTCTACATTGGCTTCGTGGATGGCGCTAGTCGCAATACTCAGAACTTATCATCGACTGCTTGGGAAATCTATGCACCTACAAATGAATTGATTAGTCTACATGGTGTTTGCCTTGGTTGTGCAACTAACAATATTGCGAAATACAATGCAGTCATCGAATTATTGACCGACGTTGTTTCACTTGGAATCCTTCATCTTATTGTATGACTCGATTCACAGTTAGTAGTCCTACAGTTGAGTAATGTTTACTCCATTCAAAGTCCTACGTTCTTAAGCGTATATTTACGAATTCGCCTCTTGGAACGTCATTTTGATTACATTGAATATCAACACATTCCTATATGTCTAAATACATTAATAGATTCTTTGGATAATTATGTGTTAGACAGACATTTGAGACACTTATAAAATCCAATCACACTTTGTACATACAAAAAGTAAGACGATAAAAGATTCATACATATATAACGATAAAAGTTTACAAAAAGTGTTTTTGTCCGAAGACCAAAATATAAAAAATGTGAAGCACATGGCATTATATAAAATAGAGAATCAAGGATGCTTCTCACTATAACATGCAACTGCCCATGTTAATTCGGGGAGAAGTCAACCGATAGAAGCAGACATTCCCACTGTGTGGCATTGGTAGTGCCTCATAACATTATCTATAGAGGCAAGGGATGTTCATTGTGAGGCCCTCCATATTTTGTTTTATGGTCTCATAGTCGACAACAACTACTACAACTACGACACCTCTCTCCCCTCGCCTATGGATAGGGGATGAACCTGAAGGATGGTAAGGTCCCACATCCACATCATCAAAGAGCATTTGATTAGTCATTGGATAAATAAGATAGAAAACATTTTATATCATTAAAAATAACANTCTTACCTATGTCCCCCCATTGGGAACCTTTAGGAAGATCTAGGTCCAGATCTCCATGGAAGTCTAGCCCGGCATATGCATAGTCATCAACCATGATAATTTGAGTTCTCAACCAGTCGAAGAAGACATCGTTATATCTAACGATGGGACTGAATGCATGTAGTGCCATGAGGTCAACCCACCTCTTCATTCTTAGATCCTGTGGGGCAGGTATACCCTACTCTACCTACAAACAAAAAACTAGGACCCTCTCTAAGAAGAAGGATACCAAAATCGACCCATATCCAATTTGTTTCAATCCACCACTACTGCACTTGGTTAGTTGTTTTTTATACTTTTGAGAACCCCTTCACACCAGTTGAAAACTCGGGGCTCCATACACTCCAGCGAATACTGAAAATAGCTCTAAAGATCCATATGGGGAGATGAACTTTATTCCATGCGTGTGATGGTATAAAGGATAGTCTGTAGAGACAGGTCTTAGACATCTCTTATAGCGAATTTACCACTATGCTTTTGGGTACCTACCACACAATGTTCACTGATATAGTGTTTCATGGGCTCACTGCCACCCCTGCTAACTATAAGTGTTACTTAGGACCCATGACGAGATATCCCGGTTAATAAGTATATATCCCTGATATCTATCATAAGAGTGTGATAACCCACATGAAACACCTACTCATTCACATCCCACATGTGAACTAGATACTCGAGTAATATCAGTTGGGCCCTCATACCCTGGATTTCGAAGAATTTCAACAACCCACACTGTCGGAGGGCCATTTCCATTCCTGAGTCATTCATGGAAAACTAATCTTCATCCTCATTCTATCTCTAATGCCATTCCAACATTTTGACCATGGAAAACTTGCAATGGATCCATAAAGAGGGATTAGCATCATTATTTTTTTCCCTGGAGAATTTTTATTGGAAAATTCATCTTTAAAAACTTTTGGGGTTGCGCACATCACAGACTAGGGCATATCCACAGTGCAGAGTCATCGAAGGCTGGATATAGAGCCACCTATGACAATCCTAGATTGTTGAAGGGCCTGATATAGGGCACCTGCAATGACCTTCGCGCATGGATACCCCTAAAAAATTAACCCAACAGTCTATTTTTAACCAATGAAAAACAAATTTTAACCCATGGAAATATGGAGGAAATGAAGATTACCTATTTTGTGGAGAGGGTTTGTCGAATGATCAGTTGTGCCCTCCACGATCTGCAGTTGAAAATTGAAGTAAAAAGGAGGTTTTAGCAAGGTTTGGGTGAAATGAAAAATGAAATAGTGAAATGAGGTTTTTACCCATTTTTATTGATTTTTTCACTTTTTCATTTGTATTTTATATTATTTTATATGTTTCATCTAAACCCTAAAGTCCTAACAACTTTACAAGTGGTTGATTTTTCCAGATAAAAAGTCTAGGAGTGATTCTTGATTCGAGCAATTCTTGATTCTTTTTCACGCTCATGAAACCATGAGAATGTAATCGAGTAGTCTTTTGTCTTTTTTTTAAACTCATAATGGTAACACAAAAAATGAAACCCATGGAGTATCCTTTAAGCTCTTTTCATGCTCCATAAAAGAGAAAATATTGCCAAGCGACCTTGTTCTTTTCATGCTCATAAAAGTATTTGAAGAAAACATTTGATGAGAGGTAGGCCATCACTTTTTCAGTCCCATCATATTAATTTACGAAAAAGGAACTGGTGGAGTTATATTTAAGTGTTTTTCAGACTCTCTAAACATGAAAAACTCTTGAGTTTTCTTTCTTTGGACTCGTTAAGCAAACATCAAAAGACCCATATGGGATCAAACCACTCCTTCTTAGGGTTCGTTAAACATACTCCGAGGGACTCATATGAAGGATGAGCTTTCATCAACAAGCATATGTTATCCTCCTCAAGCTTGCGTAAAAATAAAGAGGTACTCGCCAGAAATGGTGGGGGGAAATTAGGAAAGAAATGTGTCTCTGTATGCATGTTAGTGGCAGTAAAAGTTGCTCTTGAACACGACACCCCCCTTCATCATTGTATCCGGGTTGGGAAATCCATTTGTCTCTCATTTGGCCATTTTCATGTTCATATGTTGGGTCCTCCTTGATTTGATGTTGCCAAGACCATTATCGTGTCATTCATATGTTCAAGAGAATTCCAACCTAAACAAGCCTTCTATCGAGTCGGCCATCTGCAGTTATAAATTTTCTACCATGTCGGCCTTCCCTGTGTCAGTTTTGAATCACCTCATACTCTTATATACTTCAAATCTGTTACTTATTTCATGTCATTGATGGGGGATACATCAAGGCCCTCCTATGATGAGTCTTCTCCTGTCAACTTCAAATCATTATTGATGCAACAGGCCTACCTTAGCAAGTTTTGCATGACCTCCCAGCCTTAGGATCTTCTATTCCCTTGAGCCGAAATGGCTCCTTGATTCCCACTAGAACATTCACACATATATATAGGTCCTTATTAGAAGTTACGCTTGTGCGAACAAGAACTAGGTGTGAACCTCCACTCCACGTGACCAACTGATGTGACCATAGCCTTTACCCAAAAAGGTGTTTCAGATTTCACAACTTCATGATTTCTATTGTGAGTCCCTCTGACTCATTTTACCCCCAAAACATCGAAAAGGAGATAATAGGTCTTTAGCTCCTTCCTTATTCCTCACCCATATGACCTCCAATCTAACCCTGGGGTGCACTTCCAAGCGCGCCGGGATTTCACGACTTGTGGGTTCGTGATGTGACTCTTCTCCCTTTTCCTGAAGTCCTAACTCACAACTTATTCTCCTCAAATCAATGGCTCTGAGCTTCCCACGATATGATGATCCAGATTATGTTGGAATTTCGTGTATCACGATTTCACAACTCAAGATCTCCAAGTCACGACTTTCTCCACACTTCGACTCCTGAAATGCCAAAATTCACAATCACAAGGTCAAAGGCTCCCATTGATCTAGATCTAACGGTAACTATTCCTCATGATATTGCATGTGTTGAAAGACACTCAACATTAACTTCTCCGTTGATCCATTGGATCCAACGGTCCACGAAAAATCAGTGGTTCTTCCTCTAAGAATTTCAACTGTCCGTTCAAACATTTGACAAATATTGCCAAATTGCTTGGTGCCCTTCCTTTCAAGCTTTCTTTCTGTGAAACAACTTCAACCCTTGTCTTCCTTTGAACTCTTTGAAGTCTCTATCCCTCTTGAGCTTGGTTCTTGTTGCAAACTTGAGGATTCCAAGGAAGTCTACCCACACTCCTTGTGGCTTCATGATAATCTCTGATTATCTGAAATCTTCCAACTCTGCGCACTCCTTGCAACAACAGTTCTTCAAGCATCACTGGGCTGGAAAAGTCTAAGACTTCAACTAGCCTATGCACACCTTGCATGACTCTCTGCTATACTTTCACTTATATTGGTATGAGAACAACGGTATCCCTCCTGATCTTTTTTGAGGTAAACCTGAGAACTCTTATCAGCCCACTCCTTGAGGACCTTCACTGCACTCCTCCAAGGAATTGTCAAGAAGAGAACCAATTGAAACTCATACTCTCCCTCTTACAGACTTTATACATTCAACATGAAATCATACACATAAAGCATTGAAACACATGCATAACATATCATATAAGCAAATTGTAAACATACCATTCAATAGATGCAAATAGTATTCATAACAACACCATGAAATTGAGTCAAAGAATTCTTATATTAACTCAGTGCTTATGTACATGGGTTCTATAGCATCAACTATCTGCTTATATAACTTCTACAGTCTCTGTTCTTCTCTTCTCTCCTATTCTCTTTCTCTATAACTCTGCTCTCTTGCTATTGAGAATAGTGATACAATACAATACATATGAGGGAGATTTTTAGAGTTTTCCCTCCTACTACTCTAAGCTATCTAATCAAATTAAAGCCTATGTCTACATTACATTTATTACATTAATTGACTACAATCGAAAGATGAGAGAAACCGCTCAAGATTTGCATTTCAATCTCTAAACCATAAAAGAATATTACATTAATGATTCATCATTTCAAATTCAAAACATCTTTAAAATGTGCACTGGTGCATCTCCAGTTGTCCTACACTTTTGCACTTGCTTACGATGCTCCTGCATCATACTCCTCT
>JASDQU010380495.1:0-11314 GCA_032191745.1 Picea mariana | reverse complement strand
GAGGGCCCTTGAAAGGAGTCTTAGTGGCTTGCTGTTGTGACCTATCTAAATTGATGATCTTATTCATCATTGGAGTTTGATTCTTGGCAAAGGAATTTATTTCTTCTTCAATACTTTGTACCCATGGAGCACTAACATCTTGAGTGGAATAAGTATTGTGTAATGTTCTTGGTTTGGTTCCAGCCTTGGCTCTTGGGGCATAGAAAGGTTCTACCTTAAAATATTAAAGATTAGATTCAATTCTTGTATTCATTTATAGGGCTTCTTCAAGGATCTTGGGGCCCTTGTCTTTGAGTAAGTACCTAAAGTGCCTTGGGAAAGCCTTAACATAGAGAAACATTTGGTGCTCTTTTCTAGGGTGAATTTTGCTAGGTATTTTTTGAAGAAAAATTTCAAATTTGGCATCAAATTCTTTGACAATTTCATTCTCTATCTTCTTCATTTCAGTAAGTCACATAAACAATAAGTTATGATCCTCCTTAGCACCCAATCTCTTGAAAAAAGTATCCTCAAGTTGATCCATGGTCATGGTACATTTTCCAGGGACACCATTGTACTTGTCAAGCTAGGAGTGGGCAAAAACGTAACTCCACACTTTGATGTGTTTGTCATTAGCATGATAGGTTAATAAAAATAACAATAAATGAATGTTGGTATTCCTTAATGGATGAATCTTCCTATCACCTATGAGTCTTCATATTTACACTACTGTTACAAAACACAATCCCAAGGATTACATGTCCAACGTTCCCCCCCTTAATCCGAAGGGGTGTGTGTGAGTCCAAGCATCATTCTGAACTTCACAAAATTTTCTCTTCCAAGTGCTTTGGTGAAGATGTCTGCAATTTGCTCATTTTTGGAATAATGTCTCAAGTGAATAGTCTTGGCCTCTACATGATATCGAATCAAGTATACTTAGTGTTGATGTTCTTTGTTCGATCATGGAATCGAGGATTCTTGGCCAACTTGATTTCAAAAGTATTGTCAATTAGAAGAGGAGTATAATTCACTTGTTTCTCCTACAAATCTTCAGTATTTTCCTAAGCCACACAATCTCCTTCGTCGCTTCTGCATCTACCACATATTCTGCCTCTGCTGTTTAATTTGTTGGAACTGACTATTTGTGTGATCTCCAAGAGACAACTATTGATCCAAGACTCATGAGATAGTCAGAATTTGATACTCCATTTTCATTATTTCCGTCAAAGTCTGAATCATAATATCCAATCAGGTTGGTGTCATCTACCTTAGTGTACCTTATCCCAAAATCTTGAGATCCTTTCAAGTCTTTCATAATTCTTTTTGCAAGAGACCAATGTCCTTCATAATACTTTTGCATGAACCTTGAAAGAATCCCAACAACAAATGAAATTTCTAGTCAGGTGGTAGTAAGATAGATAAGACTTCTGACAAGTTGTCTATACTTGGTTGCATCCTCAAATTCATTCCTTTCTTTTGATGTGAGTTTCAAATTTTGTTCCATTGGAGTAGAAACAAAATTGTACTAAGCCTTACCTAACTTGTTAAAAAATTCTTGAATGTATTTATTCTAGGAGATGAATATGTACTTTGGATTTTGAATCACTTCAATGCCCAAATAGTAGTGAAGATGTCCCAAATCTGTCATCTCAAATCCTTTCTTCAACTCTTTCTTTATGGATGAAATGTAGTTCTCAATGTTTCATGTTATCGACATATCATCTACATATAATACAAGATAAACAATAGTTTTTAAAACTTTCTTGACAAATAAAGTTTCATCGTTAAGATTGAAATTCTTGACATTTAATTTCAGAAGATTCTCAATTAACTTTTCATACCATGCTTGATGTGCTTTTTTCAAGCCATATAAGGATTTGATGATATTCCATACCTTATGTTCTTGTCCCTTCACAAAAAATCCTTTTAGTTGAGACATGAACACATTCTCTTTCAAGTCTCCATTCAAGGACACAACCTTCACATCCATTTGATGAATTTTCCATCCATTTTGTGTTTCCATGAAAAATAGAGTGTAGATGGTAGCCCATTTTTCTGTGGGGGAAAAATTATCCTCATAATCAACACTTTCTTTCTATGCAAATCCTGTTTCCATGAGCCTTGATTTATGCTTGTCAAGTGAGCCATCTGATCTATACTTATTCTTGAATACCCACTTGCAACAAATTAGTTTGGTTCCATATGGAGGGTCCACCAACTTCCATGTCCCATTCTTGATGAGAGCATCACATTCCTTCTACATTTCTTTTTTGCATTCATAATGAGAAGAAACTTCTTTAAAGGAAGTTGGTTCAAGGTTAATAGATAAATTCAAATCAAAATCATATGAAACATACATATCATCTACATCACTTGAGTTTTAATTATCTACATTACCTCCATCTTTTTTTGAGAAAAATATGCTTCATGTATTTTCGACATCATCAGGATGAACACTTTCAAGTGTTTTTGTGAGCCATTTTGGTGGACATTTTGAGATGGTTCAAGTTGCTCGGATAATTGAGATGGTGTTGATTTATCATCAAGCCTCAACCTTTTAATCCTCTCTATCACATCATCCAATTGAACTTCAGGTTCTAATGAAGTGGCAAAAACTTCTTCATGAGGGGAAGATGGTGCTTCATAAGGAGATTTCGATTGACCCAATAAAGGGATACCCCATTCAAGATGCGAAATCTCATTATCAAATTCATGATATGTCTTTACATGAGTGAATATGTCTAGATGATTAAGCTACCTCTCAACAATTTCAATTTTTTGGAGGATTCAAGAACGATTACATCTCTGGAAAGGATGAATTTATTGTTTGTCTCATCATAAAGACAATACCCCTTGGTGGTATTTGATTACTCCAAGAATATGAACTTTCAAATCCTGGCATCAAGATTTCTTCTTTGCTCCTTAGGAATCAAGGCATACCAGGTGGAACCAAAGACCTTGAGATGACTCACCGAAGAATTGTGGCCATACCGCATTTAATATGGAGCCTTGATTTTAAGAGAATGAGATGGACACATGTTTTTGACATAAAATACACATATAAATGCATCAACCCAAAACATCAACTTAACATTCTTGAAAAACAACATAGAATGAACCATATTTAGGAGTGTCCTGTTCATTTATTCAACCAGACCATTATCTTGGGGATTGTATGGAACCGTGGTTTGATGTTTGATTCCATGTTGGAGAAGGTAGGTTTCAAATTGTTATGAGGAAAGTATCTCTATGGATAGAGGTAAACCACAATAGACAGAAATGACTGCAGAAATCAACTCTAATCTCAGATATGCTATATAAGAAAACATGTTAACTAGACAAGATAAAGAGCCTACCTCGTCCATACATTTTATGAATTCCACCATTGAGCACTTGACTCAAAGAAATACACCTGCAACTTGTCCTCAACAACCAATAAATGCAAGCATATGGTGATAATATATAAAGTTATCACATTCAATAACATAATCCATCAACATTCATAATACATACGCCCAAGAATAACAATTCAAATATTTGCAAGATATCAATTGGACGAGAAAAGAGTATTTCTATTAAAATGTAATCAATAGAAGTGAATGAATTACAAACTTTCGTGTCGGCATGGTTTGGAACTGAGAAACTAAGGCCCTTCCATTTGGGCCTCCACCACTTCAATCCTCCACCAAAGGCAAGGTCATATAAGAGAGACAATGAGGTTCTCAATCAAGTAGGGAAGAGCTTGAGGGCTGAACCATGTGTTCAAACTTAAAAGGACAAAGGGATGCAAACTCAATATGAAGTGAATAATTTATCCAGAGTAACTTTGCTCTCAAAGTTGAATTCTTATCCTCTTTTCCATAGCTCGGATATGGCCCTTTTATATCCTTCAAATGGAACTAAAGGGTCGATTCATAATGTTTTCGGTATATGGAAGGTCAAGGATGTAGTGGTGCAACCTACATATACACATGCTGTATAATAGTTAGGGCTCGTATATGTGGAAAAATATTGTTTTTAGCTCTGGGATTTGCAAAAAGGGACTTCAAGTCTACATAGGGTCAGAGGAGTATCTGACCTATAATGTGTGAGGTCAGAGGAGTATCTGCGATGGCCGAAATACCTTATAATACCCAGAAGTGGAGTAATGGAGACTCAGCTGAACGAACTAGTTGCTCATGAGAATATTACAATCTGTACTAACTTTGCACACATGGCTGCCAATTTGAATTACACTGCAAATCCATGTGAAAATACACCAAACAACTATTCATGGCCATGAATAGGTAATACAAAGGGGGATACATGCCAAAGGATGTCATAGTCATGAACAAGGCATAGTAAAACCAGTCTCAAAATCAATATGAAGATATATGTATAAAATGAAGTACAATTTGATCTCCCATGATCAATGAAGTCACATAGGTACTGGTCCAATGAGAGATAGTAACAACTCAGAAAAGCTGTGACTATGAACTGATGTCTTCAATTATTTTACACATTCCTCCAAATGTGCAAGTCTACATCATGTGAATAAAGGAGTTGAGGTTGAACACAATGAGACTTTGTTTGATTACCGATCATTAAGGTATACCATTAAAAAACACGAGACAACCTACCGATAATGAAAGTAGGTATCAAGGCACCAAGTACATACTTACAAGTGTGAATAAAGGCGTCGGGGTTGAACACTTGAAGAATCCATCGATTAGGAGACATTGATGTATTCCCAATTGTCGATGGTGGGAGAACCTGCCACTAATGACTGTAAGCCTCTAGGTACTCATAGGACTCTAGGTATCATTTCTAGAATATATGGGATTAAGTCGATGGAAGGATACCCGCTGAAAGGAGAGCATTAAGTTATATCTCATCATTTATCATGGGGCATAAAGAAGGAGCTTGATGTTTTGGAGGAAATTGGACGAAGAACATGTTCATGAACCAACGACCTTGTGCATCTTTCACGTGTGCCAGATGCAAGCGGGACACGAAAAATACCCTTTGACTAGAAACCAATAAGGAAAACTACTGACAAAGGTGAGGAAACCACCAATAAGGATAATGGCATCCAAGACACTGCACAAATCCCAATGTGTGAATAGATTTGTTTCTGTCAAACACAAGGGAAACCACCAAGTCAACAACTAATGGTGAAATGTCGGCTGCTAGGTTCAAGGTTACCTACCAATGATGAAAGTAGGACTAGGGTGCACGATAGGACTATAGTTTCATGTAATTTTGAGACATACTGAGGGTATGGTCGACATGCAAATTCAAGATTTCTGAGGAATGGCTAACACAGGTTGATAGAGATCCTTTGAATAAGAGAATGAGACATATGGAATATTCTGGCAGCATAGAATCAATGATGAAACTTTGAGATGCATGAGACATCGATCAAATTATCCATAGGGATTGGAAGAGTAACTATTTGGGGGATCAAATTCTACATAACGAGCTCATCTTCCTAAGGTCATGCTAAACCCAAAATTTTGATGACAAGTGGACTAAAAAATTTTGTGCTCTGTTCAAAGGCGACACGACTACTGCTAATATAAGATAATATTCTTTCCCCGCCCTTCTTTTTTTGTTTTTTCACAGTCAAATGAATGCTATGATATAGAGGAGGAAACAAGTGTCACAAGTAAGAAACTAGTTCCAAAAGTGGAACATACCTATGCTCAATTCAAGGAGGTGCATGCGGGATATGGACACTCGGGGGAATGTTGCAAAGGATATAAACAAGGCTCTGCTTGGCTGGTGATGAAAATTGATGAGGTGATAGGATTATAATGAAAAAGAGGGAACCAAAAATAGGTTCAATATTGCAAGCAAGAGAATGAGATGCAATTTCAACTTAACGCCAAAAATGTCCTTTTTCTTAATCTTAGTCTACTTGGTTTGAAAAAGGGGTAAAATTGCACCAAATAAACTTCCTTTCAAATCCAATTTACGAGTGTGAATGAGACAAGTTCACTTGACAATATTTTCTCTTTTTAAGAGAGTCATAAAAGAGATTAAATCAGACTCATTGGGAGTTTTTTAGGAAGCATGTCATGGGGGAGGCCAAGGTTCCCATGCAGGACTTCTGTGAAAGGTCAACAACTTACTAACAACTGACACAAGCTTGGGAAAACCCAGAGCTTTCCAAGTGGATGCAGATAAAATACTTATGGAGGATACCTTCCCAATTATGTATCGAAGAATGCCTCTTATTTGAAAGGGCATAGGAGTAGGAATTTGATACCCCACAAGACCATCCTAGTCAAAGGGAACCTCTTGAAGACTTGGAGGGATAGTACTCAAAGACAGTAAATCTTGCTTTTGTTCATAAGGTGCAGGACTAGAATGTTTAATGACATGGTCGAAAGATGTATCACCCTCCAAAATAAGAGTGGGGTTGACCGAAGATTTCATCGGAAATGTCGCTTCCTTAGGCTTGCACTCTCCAAAATAAGAGTGGGATCGACCGAACATTGCATCGACATGCCCACATCTTCAACCGTTGGTTGAATAGGTTGCATCACCCATAAAAATAGGAGTGGTGTCAGCCGAAGGTTGCATTGGCATGAAAATTTTATCAACCAAAGAAGGTTGGGAAACCAAAATGACTTAGAACCTGAAGGGATCCCATGCAAGGACCATGCTTCTTGTACCATAGCAGTAGCAGAGCACAAATGAGTAAGGTGATCTCTTTTGCAAAGACTACAAAGGAACTTGTGCTTACTTCCTATTCGTCGAGGTTTATCAATAGTAGGAATGCCCCCAACATCACTCACCATGGCTGGAGACATGCTCTGGGCATGACTAGAAGACGCTAGTGGTCCATGTCCCACATGATGCACAGTGGTTGGAGATGTGATTTCAGTATGAATTACGTTGACCAGATTTGTGCCCACAACATGACTTGCAATGACTAGTTGTTGGTCTTCATCATGGCTTGCAGAGGTTGTCGGCCAATCTCCAACATGATTAGTAGAGGTTGGTGATATAATTCTAGTATGAGTTGCAGTGAATGGATCAATGGCGGTGGTTGGCATTTGATACCAAGGTCCCGGAAAAGACTGGTTTTGAGAAATTGCAGACCAGGAAGGATTTTGGTCGCCACCTTGTCCCTTCCTGGCAAAGTAGTATCCTCCTCTCAATTGATCCATAGAATTTTGTAAGGGCATCATCACTGAGGATATATACTCAAGTGAGGATATATAATTTACCCAGATGAAGGGATTCCATGAAGGGGGTATCCCATACCATAGAAATGACTCCCTCCGTATGAAATACTAGAGCATAGATGGAGGTCTATCATGGTAAAAGTGTTCATAGGAACTGACATAGAAGACAAAGGGTATATGGACGAGGCGTAATAAGCAGAATAACTACCCATTGGAGCACTTTCTCCTGGAAAAGTGAGGTTAGGATTGGATTTGTAAGAGGGGAGATTACAACCTCCCATTGTGAGAGTTGGTTGAGGGATATGGCTCCTATCAAACGAGAATATAGACAACAGAGCCATCGTTCCCTCATATCAAATACTAGGATTCATATAAGAATGTGAGGGAGAGGATGGACAGGGTGAAAGCACATGCATATTAAGAGGGAAATTATTAGAGACCCAAGGTATTGACTGAGTATCATGATTTTATATACCATTATGAAGCATAGACAAATTCGTCCCCATAAAATAAGGAAATTTCATGGGGGAGGTAGCACTAAATGAGGGATTCCAAGGGACTCCACTATCCATGATGATGAAAAATAATGGTGCAAAACAAAAATTGTAAGGTCAACTAATAATCAAAGAGCACACCAAAACAAACAAAAGTCCAATATGCACACAAACAAGATAAAGTGGCTGAAAGGTGCCTCCCTCCCTAAAGTAGGTATGCCTCGCCCAAGAGGGGCTTGAGACTCCCTGCAAAATATTGGAGGTATCATAATCATTTATAAGGGCCCTCATGGGCTTAAAAACTAGTCGGTCATATCCCCCCAGAGAGGTAATCCTCCATAAAGGCTGTGTGTTGTCTGACCCTTATCTGAATCAGGGTACCTGTAGAATAACCCCTGCAAGTAACCTATGTGGTACCTATGTCAAGCAATTAAGAAACCATGATATAACCAATGCACAGGCAAACAATCGTAAGTCAGGTCTACTGTATGGGCAAGGTAACAAAGCCCAAAACCTCAAAATCACCGCCTCTCACAGAGGTAAAGGTATTAACAAGATCCCCATATACGTATAGATCCATAGAAATATATCTAACGCTAAGAAGGTATTGGGGGGATATCCCCTCAACCAAACTCATGTGACCTTGTGCTTAACTCCGGTGTAAGCAAAGTCTCCTAACTTCGCTAATTATAAAATGGATTTCACTACTCCCTTAGTCACACACATATGTTGATTTAATAGCCTTGGAAAAGTTTACTAATAAAATCGTATTCCAAGGCTCTAAATCCTAAGCTAGTTTGTGCACCCTGGAAAATAAAATCATTTCTAATCAATTTTGAATTATAGTGTTGCCTTTAGTGGCCTTGCTTACTAAAAATATGTGTGGTTGTGAAACTAATGATGTTATGACTCAACAAGTAAAATAAATGAATATGAATAAAACGCAAAGTCCTAACTTCAATTCCCAACAAATGGTAAGATTTTAAAAATTCAATTTTCAATTTAGTTCTGCAATTCCAAATAAGATGCAATCTTTCTATACATGTACTAGGATCAATGATAAGGACCCAAAAAAAATCAAATGCCAATAATTCAAAATGCCTAATATTTTTGTATTTTCAATATGAAAGAATGAAAATGCAAGGATTAAACAACAACTTGATATAAAGATTCTAGTGTATGTAAACAGAGACAAAACAAGTAGGGTATCAAGAAGCAAACACCCAACCCAAGATGCAAGGAAAATCAATGAAAATGATGATGAGAAAGACACCACCTACAAATTCAACCAAAGAAAGGTTTCCAATCATTCTACAGGTACTTAACAGTCATAACAGAGACCCAAGAAGACTCAACAACCATCAAAACTTACCCAACAAACATCAAACTCAACAACTAAAAAAAAAATGATGTTGTACATGACTGTCTAGGAGAAAACTGCATATATACGCCTCTTGCAGAAGGACAACACGCGTATGTACCTGTCTGTCAGGTAAAAACCCGCATATATGTGTTAAAACACTATTGTGATAAGGATAAGGCCAAGAAACTTAGACTCAAAATGAATAGAGGCTATCAAGCAATCAAACGACAAGAAACTCAATATAAACGAGAGAAATCAAAGGAGAAAAACACTCCAAATCTTGAGAAGAAGATTCTACTCCCCAGTATGATCGCTAATTCTGTTACGAGGAAAATATCTCTATGGCTAGGGGTAAACCACAACAGATGGAAATGACTACATAAATCAACTCTAATCTCAGATATGCTATATAAGAAAATATTCTAACGAGACAATATAAAGAGTCTATCTCGTCCAAACGTTTGATGAAGTCCACCGTTGAGCACTTGACTCAAAGAAATACACCTGCAACTTGTCCTCAACAACCAAGAAACGCAAGAATATGGTGATAATACATAAAGTTATCACATTCAATAGCATAATCCATCAACATTCATAACAAATACGCCCATGGAATAACAATTCAAATATTTTCAAGATTTTAATTGGACAAGAAAAGAGTATTTCTATTAAAATGTAATCAACGGAAGTGAATGAATTACAAACTTCCGTGTCGGCACGGTTCGGAACTAAGAAACTATGTCCCTTCCAACTGGTCCTCCACCACTTCAATCCTCCACCAAAGAAAATCTCATATAAGAGAGACAATGAGGTTCTCAATCAAGTAGGGAAGAGCTTGGGGGATGAACCACGTGTTCAAACTTAAAAGGACAAAGGGATGCAAACTCAATACGAAGTGAATAATTTATCTAGAGTAACTTTTCTCTCAAACTTGAATTCTTCGCTTCTTTTCCATAGCTCGGATATGACCCTTTTATAGCCTTCAAATGGAACTGAAGGGTCGAGTCAGAACATTTCTAGTATATTGAAGGTCAAGGATCATGTATCCCATGACATGACATGGAAACCCGACAATATTTTTTAATTTTGGGCACAAAACCCGATGTACGTAGGATTTAGTGGTGTATCCTACATATACACATGCTGCATAATAGTTAGGGCACATTTATGTGGAAACATATTGTTTTTAGCTTTGGGATTTGCAAAAAGGGACTTCAAGTCTGCATAAGGAAATGGAAAAAGGCCTTCTGAGCAACTTTTGATAGGGTGAGGAAAATCTTGCTATAACATGAATTCATTAGAAGTATATTCTCTTCCATTATCAGTGCGAAGAGAGCCAATACAAGATTGAGCTTCATTTTGAACCCATACATGAACATTTTTAAAAGTTTCAAAAGCTTGTGATTTATCTTTCAACAAGTACACCCAACACATACTGGTGTAATCATCAATAAAAGTAAATGATATATTTGTTTCCATTTGTATAAGGAACATGTATAGGGTCACACAAATCAAAATGAATTAGTTCAATTTTTCTACATAAGTAGAATCACGAAAGGGTTGTTTGTTGTGTTTTCCAAGGATACACGCATCAAATTGCTTCAATTTCCTAGGAATAGTTGATAAATCGGAAACACCATTATTTCTCAACAAATAAAGACTATCATAATTAATATGGCCACATCTAACATGCCAAAAAATACTAGATGACATTATTCTTGCATCATGATGGGATAGATATTCAACAATGTGTATGCAAATGTGCCCCATTCAACTTCAATAATCTTCCATCTTCCATTCTAGTCATAACAAGCATGCTATCAGAATCCTTCCTCATCTCAACTTTTCCACCAAACATATGAATAAAGTGGTCTTGCTGTATGATGTGTACAAGGGACAACAAGCTTATTTTCAAATCAAGAATATAGAGGACATTGTGCAAAAGAAAATATGGGAGTCCAAGAAACTTAAGCATGATGGTGCCCATTCTCAAAGGTTTGAGACTTGATCTATCTGCAAAGTACACTACACCATCTATATTGCCATCGATTTTTTTGAAGAAGTCTCTTTGAAACTTCATCTGGGAGGTTGCACCTGTGTCAAGAAGCAACACATCTCCCCAAGAAGCAAATGAAGTATTAAATAGATCTTTAGTTACTCCTATATTTCAATGGGAAAAAACATAATGAAAAAGTGTTTTACCTTCTATTGGTTTTGAAGTTCTATCTCTGTCTTCTTTCTGATTCTATATTTGTTTACTTCTCCCATGGAACTCTATAGTCGGTGGCTTCATGTGACCCATT
>JASDQU010380494.1:0-10974 GCA_032191745.1 Picea mariana | reverse complement strand
AGACCAATGCTCTGGCTCCCCCAGGGTAATCTTGGCTCTAAGATGAGCTTTGATACAAAGGCCGTTTGTATTTAAGTAAACAATCAAAGCTTAAATCCACGGTACTTTCTGAGCTTCATGCTACACCCACAGCGGGGCACTCAGGGTTCACCAAAACCTATGACAGGGTAAAACGTTCCTTTTTTCTGGGATGGTATGAAATAGGACATCTGTAATTTTGTCGCTGAATGTGAGGTGTGTCAATGCAACAAGGGAGAAACAGTCAAATCTATTGGCACACTACAACCGCTTCCAATTCCACCTGCTATTTGGAAGGATATCTCTATGGAATTTATTACCAGCTTACCTAAATCGGGGAATAAATTAGTCATAATGGTGGTTATGGATCACCTTTCCAAGTATGCTCATTTCTGCTCTCTTCAACACCCATTTACTGCATCCATGGTGGCTCAAATTTTCATGGACCGGGTCTTCAAGCTTCATGGCATGCTACACTCTATTGTTTCTAATCATGACCCAACTTTCACAAGCAATTTTTGGCAAGAATTGTTTAAGCTACAGGGCACCCAATTGCATCTCNACTGATGGTCAAACGAAAGTTGTCAACAAGTGTTTGGAAACATATTTGAGGTGTTTTTCCTCTGAGAAGCAACACCAGTGGGCTCAATGGTTACCCCTAGCTGAATGGTGGTAAAACACTTCTTACCATATAGCTACACGCATGACTCCTTTTGAAGCAGTATATGGACATAAGCCACCTTCAGTTCTCTCATACTTACCGGGTACCTTGAAGGTCCAGGCGGTTGACCAAACACTTACAGTTCGAGAGGATATTCTTCGTACCCTTAAAGAGAACTTGGTCATGGCATAAAATCGCATGAAGCAAAAAGAAGATCAAGGTCGCTATGAACGTCATTTTGTAGAAGGGGATTAGGTGTTTCTGCGACTGCAACCATACAAGAAAACTTCCCTCAAGGCCGAGAATTGTCAGAAGCTAGTGCCCAAATTTTATGGTCCTTATACAGTTCTCAAGCATGTGGGGCAAGTCGCCTATCAGTTAGCTCTGCCCAATCAGTCGAAGCTACATTCTGTTTTTCATGTTTCATGCTTAAAGAAGGTGATTGGAACTAGGTGCAAAATTCAAACCAACCTTCCAGAGTTAGCTGAAGAAGGATCCATTTGGCTACAACCAGAAGTAGTCTTGGACCAGCATGAGCGTCGCCTGCGTCAGAGAACCATCAAGGAAGTTCTAGTCTAGTGGAAAGATACGACTCCAACAGATGCCACTTGGGAACCAACTACCATTCTGCAGCAGTTTCCACATCTCTAGCCTTGAGGACAAGGCTGTTTTTAAGGGGGTGGACATGTTAGGGTCCTAACCCGCACATAGGTAGATCAATATATTCAAATGTAATAAAGGTCAATATTAATAAGGCCTTTCAATAAAATAGAATAAAGCAGATGTAAGAAGACCTAATAGAAGCTTCCGCTTCTAGAAGGATCTTCCTCTAGATGCTTCTCTTAATAGACATATTTAGTATAAATAAGGGTCGAGGGTATGAAAAACCTAGCTTGAAGATTATTGTAACAGTGCGCTGCTCGACTGGAGGTTGACCCCTCGAAGATGCCTGTGAACATTGCTTTCTGAATCAAAGTGTTGTTTATGTTGTTGTTCTTATATCATTTCTGTGTTATTGTGGAGATTATGCTGGTTATATTATTGTTACTCTGCCATTTCTAGCATTTCATTTCTGTTCTGCATACTTTTTATATCTGGTATATTGCATTCTAACTAAAGCAAACTCAAGACTAGAATATTTTCGACTACTTCCACATGGAAAACACATCCCTATGTGGAAGTACCTATCTGATGCTACCAAAAACATCAACACAATGTATTGGAGTCAATGAATTATAGATAGATCAAAGATGGAATTTCGCTCAAAGATGGAATTTCGCTCAAAGAGATCTATTCAGTCTAAAGGATAAAAGAAGCTGGCAAGGAAAGAATACAAAAATATGGTAACAAGGATAGATCTAGTCAGATCTGAGCCGCAAAAGCTGGAGCAATTCCATGAGAAACAGAATGATCTTGTAGCAAGGAAAATCTAGGAAGTAGAGTAGTTGCAGGTACATGATTGTACAACAACAAAGGTTCTAGGTTGTAGGAGTTGGCTATTTCTTAGTGGACAAAAAATATGACAGAAGCACAAGAGCTATTCAATAGTCTGATAGAGGACTCAGGGACCCATGTGGAGCTTGGTGATGATTCCAAGTATGCAGTGAAGTGGAAGGGAACTGTCATGTTCTAACTTGAGTGAGAGGGTTTTTTAGATACCCAAGATGTGCTTTATGTACCAGAACTGAAGAAGAACTTGCTCTCATTTTCAGTTTTGGAGGACATGGGTTTTGCTGAGACTTTTTAAAAAGGGAAATCACTCTTACGTTCAAAGGGAGCTATCCCTGAAACAACAACTAGCATTGGTGTCAAAGAGGGTAGGGTGTACAGAATACAGGGAAAGCTTGTAAGAGGATCCAAGGGGATCTTGGATCACAGATTGATGTTAATGGCATATGATAAGGAGCGGGAGGCTCTGAAGGGTGAGCAGAGTTCACAAACTTCCAATGTGGGGATTCAACCTTCAGATGGGAAGAGGGAGTTAGCCCCTTCCATTCATATCAAGGGACCAAGTTGGTACAATATGACATTGATGGATTCTTAGGAGCAGGAGGCTCCTAGGAGCACATTGAGGGATATCATGCCTTCGATGAACTTTCCAAACTTTGTGGCATTGATATGTAGCATCATCAATTTCGTGAATTCCAATATTCAGGGAGCAGTTGGCCAGCAGGTTTGGAGGAATGTCGGTGAGAAGGATGATGCGTGTGGAATTGTGCCAAAGTCAGAGGGAGAACCAGCTCTAAGTGGCTCTTCGAGAAGTACCTTCCTCTCTAAGTTGGAATGTTTATGTTTGTAGCATCAGACAAGTACTTCTGCATAGGTCTAAGTGTCTAGACCTGTGGAAGTTGTCCAAAGCCTTCTATCCTTGAGACTTTACATTAATTAAAGGAATTAATAAATCAAAGTGATTTTATTAGTGAATTAAATAATAGCCATTGATCTCAAGTGAGGTGAGAAGTAATCTCAACCGTCAATCACTTTGGAGATTAGGGTTAGGTTATATCTCAATCTTATAAAATCAAGGCAAGGGTGGAGGAAAACTCACTTTTCACATGGAGATAGCAAAGAAGGACTATTGCTAGTGTGGAGTCATTCAAGAATGTAGAAGTAAAGAAGGACTTTTTCTTACACTTGAGAGAGCAAAGAAAAACTTTTTCTCAAGGGTTGGATCACGAAGGACTGTGATTCAATGAGAGCTTGGATAGGTGGATATGGACTTCCATCTAGATATCAAGTCAAGGAGAAGAGAGAAGAGAGGAAATCACAAGTGGGTTTAAGTAGAGTGAAGCCATAAGAAAGGGTCGAGTCGTATAGAGTTTTTCATACAATCCTTGAGGTCGTGTACATGGGTTTCAATGGAGACATATGCATATACATGGGTTTACTCAAGGAAAGGTGTGTACACCTCGAAAAACATGCCAAATTTGGGCCGTATAGTAGAGAAGACTTTGCTAGGTTTGTCTATAGTTGTATTTCTCTTAGTGGTTTATTATCCCTATTATGGGAGCCCTGAGTTTATCTTAATAAAATCAAATTAGCATTGGTTTTCCCTCCATGGTGTTTTCCAGGGGTATCTACCCAAAATTATTGGTGTCTATGAGTGCATGATTCGGTTTCCAGTATTACTTCTGCTATATTTATTTGAGTTGAATATTCCAGTAGTCTATTTTGTTTTATGAGCCATTAACTTGATTCACAATAAGGAAATCACTAGATAAAAAGATACCTAGGTGCCAGAGTAAGGATTTCAACAATTATGTAGGGGTCTTATTTTAAACATGTTATATATTGAACATTTTTCGGGCATTCAAAATAATGGGAGGGGGAATCAATATTTTGTCTTGAAATTCAACAAGAATCACTTGAGTTGATGGAATCATAGATATTAGATGTTAAATTGCACAATCTAATTGTAGTAGGGGTATTCAAGGACATTTGATCCATTTCTGCATTAAAAACAACAATTTCATCTTTCCAAAATTACAATTTTGGAAAAGATTGTTTGGTCATATTCTAATGATAGAAAACTAGAAAAAGGTTGAAAACATAGAATGTTTAGCCTTCTTCCTTTGTGGGGTTCTTTTAGTTGATAATAATTTTTTAATAGTTGTAGGGGTGGTAGGAGTGGGAGGAATCCTCTTTGATCCTAGAGGAACATCTATAAAAAAATTCACATGGGGATTAGGGATAACATTTAACAATTTAGCAAAGACATATGCTCTATTGAGAGGTCTTCAGATAGCCAAGGAAATGAAGGTAAAATCTCTTATTGTTATAGGATATTCCACGATTGTGATCATGACTATGATTGGGAGATCAATTCTGGTGAACAACAAATGATCCATGGTTCTATTTTGAGCAAGGGAGAAGGCCAAAAGTTTGGAATTAGTCTCCTTCTATCATGTGAAGCATGATCAAAACCTAGAAGCAAACTCATGGGCCAAAATGGCCACCTCCCTAGACTTAGATGAATGCACATCCACTAATGGTGGATCATACACATTCAACATTTAATATTCACATGGCTCTCCAACTCACATTTCAACTTGGAGGCTTTGGGAGGAGAGAATTGAGGATGGTTCTCGACCTTTCTCACACAAGAGACCTTCCCTTGGCTTCGACTAATGAATATAGAAACAAATATTTGTGTTGGCACTGTGGGACTAAGGATTGAAGGATTATGGGAATGGGGAGAAAATGTGGTGGTGAATTGATTTTGTCAGGGTTACAGGTACGTGAAATTCAGAGACTTGTTTGGGACACTAGTCATTACTTGTTGAAGATGGGAATTCACTATGAATTTGAAAGGAAGTTAGTGGTTTTGGGATTTTTTTATTTCAGTCTAGTACCTCGGCCTTTTGGCCCTCTGCTATTTCTATTCGAATATCAGAATTTAGTTTGATGTTTCTAGGCATCAAAAGAGGGAAGCTACTATGTCCCTTTAGCCTTGTTGTTTCCTGGTTTGGGTTTTATGTGGTTTTATGCTCTAGTTATTTTTCGTTGAGAACTCTCAAGAGAAAGGAACAAGAATTGTTGGAATTTTGTTGGACAGTGTGAAGCTTGTAGCCTTCTATTTGGTTCATAGTTTTCGATAGGGTATCATCCTCATTATCTGTCATCCTAGTTGCATTGTCTCAAGGGATCTTTGTATTTCTAAAATTCTTCTTAGCTGGATTGATTATTTTAGTGAATATTGTGTGGTTTTTCTGGTTCTTGGTTTTAGTTATATGTTTGATACTTGCAACTCCATTCTTTTTGTGGTTTTAGTTTCCAACCTCCCTATCTCCAAGAGGTAATTAATTTATGTAGGATTAGGTCCTTGTCTAATAGATATGGAAAATAGAGACATAATAGAGTTCAAATGAGTCATGGGGAGACATGAGGATTGCATCCAATCCAATAGAACCTCATTGTTTTTAGTCACAACTAAAATGCATGAAAATGAGCATCACTATGTGTCTCAACAGACCACCATCATGAACCTGCCAATACACCAGAGGTAGAGGATAGAAATACAAGAAGTTGAATGTGGAATGATGCAAAATCTGGCCCTGAATCTCAATAAATATGCTCTCTCATTTTCACAAGATAACAAAGACCTTGCACACTTTGTACACACTAAATTGAAGGAGGAAGAGACTTTACATCAGTTAAAGGAGCCAATGAACATCGAGCAACAACACTTACCTCTCTTAGATGTTGGTCAAGATGAAGCCAACAACTTGCATGTATTTTGTTAACAATTATGTTTTTTAGAATCATAAGTTTAACAAACCTTTTTGTTAATATGGTTACATGTAGAAGAATAGATAATGCCATTTTTGTAATATGCAACAAGAGATGTTTTGTAGAACCATAAAGCAGTCTAGCTCTAATCCCGAAACTATAGTGGTCGTGATAAAGGGAAATAATATAAAGGGAAATAATAAAATCTTAATTCCTTATAAATATTAAATTCTCAAGTTTATATTAGTTGTAAGTGAATTAAACCTAATGTGAGATCACTTGCTTTAAGTGCATAGTCCCTTCAATTATGAGAATAGTAGTTAGGTATACAAATTATATTTCATTCTACACAACTATCAAGTTGGTTGTGATGCCCATCATGGAAAATAATTGATCTCTTATAAACATAAGCTTGACTAAGCATAGACAATTAGGATTGTAGAAGCATATTTTTGTTGTGAATGCATGTTGGGGGAAAATGTAGAGTTATTAAACTTAAGAGTTTCAATGAAATGTGTAATAGAATTATGAACATGCAAGGAAATAGAGAGGCCAAATATCCAAAATATATATAACAGAACACTGCAAAGGTCAGCTCAAATGTACACCTATTTTTGGTACAAATTAATGATCTATAAGAGTGACATGAATCAAAACAATGTGAGGCGTCATTATAACTCCTAACTATGAAATTAGTTATAGCATAGTTTGATCATGCAACTCAATCAATGCAAAACTTTATAACCATGGTATAATATTGTATGGTGATCACTAATTAATTACATGACTACAATGATTTGTAGAAGGAGTGTTTCCATCTTTGATCTACAAGCCAAAGGGATAGTGAGAATCACTTGATGTATCTATACTATGATTCAAGTTAAAACACAATTAAGTACTACTGTGTTTTTATTCCATGTTGTTTGTTATTGTGAGTCAAATGAGAAACGACTAACCAAAGGAGTCCCAACTATCAAGTAATCACACACTTATAATTATACATAGTGCAAACAAGACTTTAATCATACAACCCTGCCACCTTGAATTTAGTTAAAAAAATATTCTTACAAAACTTGACCTTTCTCTACAAAAATTAATCTGATATGTCTCCAGTTCTGTTTCATTGAACAAGTACATGTCCTTTTTCTTCTCTTTTCATCCACACCTAAATCGAACATAGTGCATTCTTATTTATAATGTTTTTTCATGATTTCCCCTTCCTATATGTGGACGCGTAACAGTTACATTGTGGACATATTTTGATCAGATCAAAGTCTTATCAGTTACACTTTTGTCTAAATAAAGTATGTGGACACATGACGATTATATTGTGGACAAATCTTGACCAGATCAAAGTCCTTTTAGTTACACTTCTGTCTAAATAAAGTATTTGGACGCATGACAGTTATATTGTGGACAAATTGTGACCATATCAAAGTCCTAATAGTTATATGTGGACACACTTCTGTCTAAATTAAGAATATTTATTTGTTTATTTACAACTAGACATTCTTTGACTAAACCAAACAGACCAAATCTTCCAATGAATAAGCTCCAACTCATCTCCAACAACAGAACTTAGTCTTATCAAAGCCTTTTTTCTATGATCTTTCTTTATGCTTGTCAAGTGAGCCATCTGATTTGTACTTGTTATTGAATACCCACTTGCAACCAATTGGGTTGGTTCTGAATGGAGGATCCACCAACTTCGATGTCCCATTTTTTATGAGATCATCCTATTCCTTCTGGATATCTTCTTTCCATTCATCACGAGAAGTGGCTTCTTTAAAGGAATCCAGTTCAAGGTTAGTAGATAAACTCAACTCACAAACATATGAAACATCCATGCCATCTACATCGCATGAGTTTTAATTATCTACATTACCTCCATATTGTCTTGAGGACATTCTGGTTTTTGTCTTTCTGACCTCATTAAGATGAACACTTTCAAGTGTTTTTGTGAGCCATTTTGGTGGAAATTTCTTAGATGTTCCAGGTTGTTCAGTTGATTGAGATGGTGTTGAGTTCTAATAAAGCCTCATCTTTTCAATCCTCTCGATCACGTCATCCAAATGAACTTCATCTTCTGATGAAGTGGAAAGATCTTCTTCATGTGTGGAAGATGGTGCTTCAAAAGGATATTATAAAGATTTACCCAAGATAGGTATCCCCTCTTCAAGATGCGGAGTCATCACTCTAGTCCTTTGTATGATCTTAGACACTTTATTTTTAAATCCATTTCATTTTCTACTTGTGCTTTGAAGATTTTGAATTTTTCAAAAGCCTCAAATTTATTCTTCAACAATCTAACCCAAGTCATTTTGGTATAGTCATCAATAATAATAAAAGAAATATGTTTCTCCTTAAGGTGATTGTATACTAGTAGGGCCACAGAGATCTGTATGAATCAACTCAAGAGTTTGAGTGGTGGAGTGTTCTCTTACCTTGAATTGAAATCTTGACTGCTTTCCAAACTGACATGACTTCCAGATAGTATTCTCAGGTTTGGAAATTTTGGGCATATCTCTTACAACATATTTTCTTCCTATCTTAACAAGATGATTACAAATAATATGACCTAGTATTTTGTGCCAAAGCTAGCTCTCATCAGTTTTACCAATGCAACATTTTTCTTTGCCTTCTTCTAGAACATACACATTTCCTTAAGTTTTGATTTCCTTGACAACAATGTTTCCTGTATTCGCATCCATTACTTCACAGCCTTTTGAATGAAAGAGAACAATGTGTCCTTGTTCACACATTGGAATTACACTCAACAAGTTATGTTTTAGACCATCTACATACAACACATTTTTTTCTTTGGTCTTTCCCTTCTTATCTTTATCCAGTACACCATTTCCTTTTCCTCTAATTCTAGATGGAGCATTGTTTCCAAAAGCAACATTACCGCCTTTTTCTTTAGTTAGGAATTCAAACTTACTATTGTCTCCTGTCATATGCTTGGAGCAACCACTGTCAATATACCCTTGATTTTCTTGATTTTTTGCATATAGAGTTAGTCCACAATTTTCTTTGTTTTTATTTTTCTTCCGCCAAACCTTGGTAAAATCTTCTTGTCTGTCTTTCTTATAGATACGAAACATATTGCTTTTGCATTCATTTTCCTTGTGTCCAAAATTATTGCATATGTAGTATTCAAAGCCATTTAGTAAAGGGGATAAGGAATTTTGATACATATCCATTTGAGGTTTATTGAATCTCATTCCTATATTTCTGTTATGTCTAAAAGTCTTGCAACTCACAACCTTATGTCCAAAGTTTCCACAAGATAGATAATATCCATAGAAAAAATTTGGATGCCTTGGAATGAAAAACTTACTTGTAGGAATCATTCTTTGTCTGCCAGCTTGATAAGATTCAGGTACTTGTTGCTTTCTTGCTTCATATTTTTTTGCATAGTTAGGATGATCCAATTCTGACTGCTTTTTCTTATCATCTTTTGATTTGTTACACTAACTGTTGTTTCCCTTGAGATCATTTGCATAACTTGTAGGCTTCTCATTAGTTGACATGCTAGTACTTGATTCACCTTTGGCAATTTTAATACTTTCCTTATATCCTAGCTCTGTCTTGTTATCTAGTGATCTTTGATTGATGAGAATGTTATCTAGAGTTTCAGATCCTTTTATGAATTTGATTTGAGTCTTGGACTTATCTAGATATTTTCTTAAGGACACTATTTCTTCTTCTAGTTTGTCATAGATGTTCTCCTTTTCTTTTATCTGATTCATCAATATTTCTTCCCTCCTTTTGGCCTCTTCTAGCTGAATTTTTAAGATGACCGTATCTTCGCTGATCTCATTGTATTTTTCTTTATAAAATTGTAATTATTCTTTTCTTAGTCTATTATTTTTCTTGAATCGGGATATTTTCTCCAGAGCACTAATGAGTTCTCCTTCCATGTCTAATACAACTTCACACTCTTCAATGTCTATTTTTTCTTGATCAGATTTGAGTTTCTCCAAAGACATGATTTTTTTTTCATCTTGAATTGTATTTAGCTCATATTCTTCTTCTTCAGTGTCCAAAGAGCTGCTGCTATCCTCTTTTGAATAAAAATTATTCCTTAAAAAAAATAAAATTATTTTTAAACTCCCTAGGTTTATCCTTGCCTTTTATTTCTTTTTCATTGGTGTTGTTTTTTTTTAAGGGACATTTAGATGAAAAATGACGAACTTTACCAAAATGAAAGCATTTGAATGGTAACATACCTTTATACTTCATGGAGCCCCTCTTTAGTTTCCTTACAAAGTTAGCTTCTTCTTCATCTGAGAAGTGTTATGATGAATCCGATCTTGATATTTTGACGATTTGACTAATGCCTTGAAGAATGCATCCTTTATCTATGGCTGCACTTTCCTGGTCCTCATCTCATAAGAAGTTAGAATTCCATGGAGCCTATCCATAGTCAATTTATCTAGTTCATGCATTTATTCTATAGCAGAAACCTTTGCATCAAGTCTTGAGGGAAGATATATCATTACCTTCCGAACCATAGTAGCTTCTTCAATATCCTCACCTAGCCCTTTCATAATATTTACAGTCTCATCTACTATGACAAAGAAACCTGAAATATTTTCATCTTCACTCATTCTTAGGATTTAAAATTTCATTTTGTGAGATTGAAGTTCGGCCAAATTTACTTTCTCATCTCCTTCATAACTATTTACTAGTTTATCCCATATTTCCTTTGTGGATTTCAACTACATTACTTTAACAAATTCTATTTCTGCAAGTACTCCTTGGATAACATTCATAGCTCTTGCATTACTGTATTAATTTTTCTTACTTTCTTCATTAGTAGGATGGATTGTTGGAATTTTATAACCATCTACCACATTTTGACGAACTTCCATACCAAGAGACATTAAGTAGGTCTTCATTCTGATTTTCCAAAATGTAAAATTTGTTCTATTGAATAGAGGAGGTCTAGTTGAAGAAGAAAATGAATCTTGACTTTCCATACCTTTGTGTGATCTTCCTTCCAGTTGTTAGGCTGTTACTGAAGAAACCTATGCTATGATACCAATTGTTATAACTTACAA
>JASDQU010380492.1:0-11208 GCA_032191745.1 Picea mariana | reverse complement strand
ATTATGGACACGTGCGAAGGTGATGGGGACAAGGAAGAGAAAGCAAGGAAGGAATGGCCAAGTCTGAAACTGCATGGTGAAACTGGTGAGTGTCCAATGGTGAAACTGCATGAGTCATAATTGTTGACTAGAAAACACGTAAAACGTAAGAGGGCGTGATGGTGCAGTTCAGCGGAGGGTTTTTATATTTGCGAAATTGCGGGAAAGTGGCTAAGTATGGAAAGTGTGACTTTGTGTAGCCTTTTAGGGAGCATAGCAAAGGGAATCATGTACAGTCTTTGGATCGCGGGTTCTTGGGGTGGTGGGCTCAAAAGTGGGCCTCTATTACTCCGTGTCTTACAAATAGTACCCAAACTTGCGTGATATAGAAAATGAGAAGCGAACTTGCGGGTTGAACATTGAACTTCTATTGTTCTGTGTCCTCCAAACAATACTCAGAGTTCCATGATATACAAACTGACAGACGAACTACAGGGCTGGCGGGCCCAGGATGGAAATTGTTTACGGATCGGAGTTCCATGATATACAAATTTTTATATTTCACAATTTAATTGGCTAGTTGGACATTGCACTTGTATCGTTCTGTGTCCTCCAAACAACACTCGGAGTTCCGCGATATACAAATTGATGGGCGAACTTTCATTTTTAAGGCACTTTATGGATCACGGGTTCTCAGACAGGCGTGCTAAAAAACAGACGAACTGCAGGATTGGCGGGATGTATAACATATAACATATATGTTACATGTCGAACATTATCTAAAACAATTATTTTCAAGTACTAAAAGGAACTAAAATATCAATATTAAATATTGATATTGTACAATTTAATTAAAAAAATTATCAATGCGGATCACTGAAGTTTTGGGCACAGGATATCCGATTTATAAAGTACCTTTATGTACTTTCATAAGTATGGATATAAGATTTCATAGAGCATATACGGATCCCTGATTCCATACTTAGTCACTTTTTGGATCATGGGTTCTTGGGCTGGCAGGCTGAAAATTGGGCCTCTATTGTTCAGTGTCCTACAAATAGCACCCAAACTTCCATGATATACAAATTTATCGGCCGACTTAAGGCTGGCTCGATCAACATTGTACTTCTGTTTTCCCGTGTGCTCCATGCAGAACTGGGAGTTCCGTGATATACAAGTTGAAAGACGGACTCCAGGACTAGTGGGTTCAAGATTGTGATTTTCTACATGTATAACATATAACATATATGTTATATAGCTAACATTATCTAAAAACATTATTTTCAAGTACTAAATTATTAATAATGAATATTGGTATTGTACAATTTAATTAAAGAAAATTAGCAAATGAGTCGCAAGCTTCCAGTCCAGGTACAATTGTAGATCACTGAAGTCTCAGGTGCAAGATTAGATGGACATGAAATCTGCAACTCTGTCGTCTAGGAACCCACGACGATAGACATGGATTACCAAGTTTTTGATGCAAGATGTACATTCAGAACACGGGGAATGAGAGTTTGATAAGGCGTAGCGGGGGACCCACGAGTATAAAATTGGCTAAGGTAACCAAAGGGCTCCGTCTGACTCGGAGTGCATATTTCATAATTCATGTGCAACACCAACTGTGTGGTGACCAGATTAGTATGTGTAGAAACTAGGCAAAACTAAGTATGCGCCTTTATAAAGTATGGACATGAGATTTTATAGAGCATGTACGGATATCACATTCCATACTTGGCCACTTTTTGAATCGGGGTTTCTTGGGTTGGCGGGCTCAAAAAATAGGCCTCCATTGTTCTGTGTGCTACAAATAGCACACAAACTTCCGCGATATACAAATTGATAAGTGGACTTACAGGGTGGCTGAGATTTTATAGAGCATGTACACTTTCTCGGAACACGGGGAACGAGAGTTTGATAATGCGTGGTAGGGGACCCGCGGGCATAAAATTGGCTAAGGAAACCAAAGGGCTTGGTCTGACTCGCAGTGCATATTTCATAATTCATGTGCAACACCAACTGTGTGGTTACTAGATCAGTATGTGTAGAAACCAGGAAAAACTAAATATGTACCTTTATAAAGTATGAACATGAGATTTTATAGAGAATGTACGGATATCGCATTCCATACTTGGCCACTTTCTGGATCGTGGGTTCTCGGGCCGACAGGCTCAAAAAATAGGCCTTTATTGTTTCGTGTCCTACAAATAACACACACACTTCCGCAATATACAAATTGACAAGCGGACTTGGGGGTGGATGAGATTTTATAGAGCATGTACAGTTTCTGGATCACGGGTTCTCGGGGCGGCGGGGTAAAAAACAGTCCTCAATTGTTCGGTGCCTTACAAATAACATCCACAACTCCACGATAAACAAATTGACAAGCGGATTTGTGGGTTGGCTGGCTCAACATTCTACTTAAAAATTCCGTGATATACAAATTGACACATAGACTGCAAGGTTGGCGGGCTCCCAGAAACAAGCAGTACATACCAAATATGCACAGATCCCTTATTCCATACTTGGCCACTTTTTTGGATCACGGACTTGCGGGTTGTACATTGGGCCTCTAATGTTCCGTGTCCTGCAAATAACACCCATAGTTGGGTGATATAGAAATTAACAAGTGGACCTAGTTGGCTCAACATTGAATTTCTGTTGGATAGCTGACCTGTAGGCTGGCGGGCTCTAGGCGCAAAAAAAAAAAACACAGCTGCAAACAAGTTTGACAAATACAGATAGAGTAAACGAAAAATTGTTTAGTATGGAACATGGGCAGAAAAAAATGCACCTTTGCATGGATTCCTCTACATCTCTGGGTAGGAGTTCTTTGCGGCGTTTAGTTTTCCTATTTGTTTCTATCAACAAAAGTACAAAACAAAAGGGATATGAACACAAGTTCAGATGTAAAGAAAAAGGAAAGTACTATGTACATATACTAAAAAAAATAGAATAAGATGAATAGAGTAACAAATAGTTTTTAGAAGGATGTACTTTTTTTTTTGGCATAATGTATATTTTATAATTCAAGTACAACACTGACTGTATGCTCACTAGAACAGTATGTGTACAAATCAAGGGAAACTAAGAAGCTGGATAATTGTTTTTTTTTTCTTTTCTTTTTTGCAACAAGCTATACAGATATGCTTTGAAACATAGAAATATGAGTTTGCAATATGTTTGATGTATATCTCATAATTGAAGTGCAATACCAATGGTATCATGATGAGACCAATATGTGTCTAAGATAAACATACTGTATTGAGGAATGGGCATTTTGACCAAACATGGTCAATAAGTGTGTTTTGCAGATGGCTTGTGTTGTTCAAAAGAAAGCAGAGACTGTATTTGCACATGTAGTTTTCCAATTATTTTGTTCTGCCATTATTTTGTAGCATGTCAATATTGAAGTCTCCTACAAGTACAATGGGTCTGTTCAGATGGAAATGGCCCAATGCATTGGAAATAACATCTACTATGTTGGAGAATGCTGCATGGGGAGCAACATACAGATTCGGTATTGCAACTTCTGTTTCATGGAAAAAAAAAATTGCAAGCACCAATTCAACATTATTTTCTTCGATATGTATATGGTCCAAAATTGGCACATGTTTTTTCACCGGTATCATCACCCCATGTGTAATGTAACTTGATATGCAATTGTGATTTGGGAATTCTTTGTTTTGAATGCATAATGCCATGTGTGTTTCCTGCAAGCACAGAATATCAGATTGCATTATATCATAGTCATTCAATATATCATCCATGTGTGCATTTAAGTTGCGTGTGTTAAGTGAGAGAATCGATACAGATGAATTTGTTTGTATGGATTGGTAATCATAGTGCAGTTGCCATTTTACGGTGGTCCTGAGTCATTCCATTTCAATATCAAATTTCTATTTCACTTTGAAGTTATCTTTTGTGAGAGGACTTAGTAAATACAAGGAGTCTATGCTTCTGACACGGGACAGTGTTGTGTATACAAGTCCATGTATCTGAATTCCAGTAGGCTGAAATGCAACATTATCAAGTGTTAGTCCTTGTGATCTGTGGATTGTACGTGCACATGCAAGTTTAATCGGAAACTGTTTTCGAATCTTCAGTCGACCTGTCTTTGCTAATGTCGATACTGGCTTTGATATTCACAAAATAGGTGTCCAATAGATTCCAATGTTTGAATTATATAGACAAGACAACTTTCTTTCTTGTCACTTGCCTATATGCGGTTCATGGAACTTAATCCAAAGGAAATCAAGTTTTTCTGTCTTCGTATAGCCTTAGAGTATTCCATCTGCACCATTGACCAACCCATCCTATGAATCATAGTTAGAGGCATATATTTCAACCAACATTTCTAATTTGAGGACAAGCTACGAAGGTAAAGTGACTGAATGTTCATGACGTGGCACATGTCCATGGTTGTCTTATTCTAGGTCAATTGAATTGATGATGATTTCATCTCCAGGCATGACCGATAGAATGTGGTTGTTATGCATTGCAACATCCTTATTTATATAGAACAAGTAAGGGAATGTTGGGTTTGTTGGGGCAGGCCGTAAGCACCTCGAATTGATATATGTTAAGTCATCATATGTTTGGCTATTTTTTCGCATTCTATTAAGAATTGCAATGAATGTTTCATCTGTCTAGCGTATTGTAGTATACAACTCAAAGCATTTAATATTGTCTCTCCAGAAGTCATGGGTGACTGTTTCCATGTTAACGGTAGGTTGTTCAAATATCAAAGAATCTTGGATGGGTTATGCCTGGTAAAGATCCCCACAGAATATCATGTCAATGTTTCCAAAGTATTTCGTGTGCACATGTTTTATGCTTCTTAGTTGGTTGTCAATAGAATACAAGAACTGACTCCCAATCAAAGACTCTTCATCTATAAATACAATTTGGAGTTCCTCATAAATCTTAGATAATGTATCCAACATTTCCTTGCTAAGTGGAAGAAACTGTGACTTGTTAAAAGGCATTAAAAATGTAGAATGGACTGTTGTTCCACCTGCACTATATGCAGTTTTTCCTGTGTATGCAACTATTAGGCCCTTTGGTTTCATAGAATCAGAGGAATTGTTTGAATCATAGATTCGTATAAGCATTTGAAACAGTTCTTTCACTGTGAATGTCTTGCATGTTCTTGCTCCGTTTGTAAGGAACAAGTGGACAAGACTGTCCATGTTCAAGCATTTTTTAAGAGAAATGTCCTTTATAATTGTTTGTTGTTTGCAATTCAACAAACGTCTTATTCTGAGGTATTCATTATTTTCAATTAGGAAAGGATGTTTTGTGACTTAAAAACCAAGATTGATACGTTTTTCACTTCCACTTGCTGGAGGACGAGGAAAATCCGCTTGTAATTCATAGGACTCAGAAGGAGTTCTAGTTGTTTTTCAATTTGTGAATGTCTCATCTGATCGTTAGGGTTTTCTAGGTCATTAACTACAACTTCTAGATCACCCCATGTTGGATTAACATTGTAGGTAAATCTAGCTTCATTTATGTGCACTATAGTCTCAAACGCAACATATGCAACCTCCCATGTAGAGAAGTTATGTTTTAATGTCTCTTCATTTTCATCGAACGGAACGTACAACAACAGTTTTTCTCTACAATAGTTTTCATAGTCACAATGTTTATTGTATTTGACAAACCGTATCACATATGGTTTTTTTCTATTTGATATGGGTGCACCATTTTTTTTAATGCGATATAAATTCTGCTAAGAAGATATGCCTAATAGGAGATGGATGCTGGAGGTAATAATCAACAAAAAAGCGACATAGCACGTCTTCTGAATTGTCAGGATCTTGTTGTAGCAAAACCGGTGGTTTAAGCACAAATGTGGGTTTTTCAAGTGGATATGTGTTTATGAAGACACATTTTCTTGAACTACAAATGAGGGGAAGGGAAAGTGCAATGTGAACTGCTTGCTGAGAAGACATTTGTTGAAGATTAAGCAATGTATTTCCAAGTGTGTGTATCATTTGTATGGCATCAATATGACTTCTTTCTTGTTCTTTGCATATTCTTCTGAATGCACTTGTCATAGATTTGTCAACCTTTTTCATATACGAGGTATAGTACGATGTTGCAGCATATGCATTGAGCACGTACTACGCATTTGTATTTTCTTTCCACATAACTAGCGTGTCCTTGGAGAAACTGTTGTTCCAAATATGGGAAAGTTTTCATTTAAGGAAAAATGTTGGTTTCTTAAGCATACATTATATAGCTTGGATATACTCATCTTCTGATAGATTTACCTCTGTCAAGAAGGCATCAAAGCTCATCAGCTCGTCAAATTCTGCTTGTTCTAGGAATGCGAACAATGATTTAGATTTCTCAACAACAACATTGTCCTCTAAACTAAGTGGCTCTATGATTCTTGTAGCTCTCATTGGCGGCACATGAAAGTTGTATCTGCAATGCGGGTTTTTTCGTTTTCTACAACTTCTTGTATGGTAATGTCTATGGGCTTTGGCAAGCTCTGGATCTAAATGATCTATGTTGCATGTTATGTATTTATTCACAAATTGTTTGATCTCTGAATTGTTATCATCTCCATAGACTGGTGCACCTTCTATCCACAACAGTGCGTGGTCATGTTCATTTCCCCTATTCTGGAATTCAGTCACAAAAAAGTAGTTCGATATTTTTCTGAAAAACGTTTCATCATGGCATATCAATTGTCTCAAAGCATTTATTCTATGTCTATAGTAGCAAGTACATGTCACTAGGTCTTTTCTTATGAGGTAGTCAATGTCATTATTTTCCAGTGTATCGGTTTCTTTTTTATGTTTCCTATTCCTATGCAGGTCAGACATGACAACCACCAATGGATCCCAACAATGCTCTGCACTTGAGGTGCGAATGTTTTTTAAATCTATGTATCCAATATCAGATTTCAGAATTTTTTCTAGGTTTACTTTGTACTTCACATCCTTGGCCAACAACTTTCTTCCTTGTAACTGGCCTTTTCTTATTCAGACCCACATGCAGGACATAACTTTCTCTATTATTATGTGCATTGTTTTGAAAAACAAATTTGTTATGTGACAGGAGAAGTAACCGCTTGAATGTAGCAACTCCCATCAGACTATTTTATGATAACTGAATCATTATGTAATATCAGTGGCATGTGGATCTCCATAGAAGAGTGTTGGAAAGTTCATTTCCTCAACGAATTTGTCCTTGAATATTTCAAGTGGATGCTGCCCCTCAGTAGGTGCAATTTCAACAATTTTGCCTTGCAAGTCACGAATGCACTGTGAATCAGTGAATCCATGCACCAATGTCTCAACAACTGTTTCATTCTCCGATTCATCACTTGTATCAAATTCACTAGGATTTTCGAGAGTGTATGCAAAGTTTCCATCCTCTTCTGCATGAACATTGTTCTGGTTGTCATTTATACAAATGTTATGTGCTTTGTACAGGGCCTTGGAACATAATTCCTTTAATGTTTTCATAACAACATGCACACGCACTTTGCCTGTCTGATAGGCATTTTTGTATTGCAAGCATCTTTTTAGAGCCACAACAATTGTCATTGTATTGCTAATGAATTGTGGCAACGCTTTTTGCACAACATCTAGCTGAACAAACACATTAATAATTGTTCATGTTAAGCCCATCTGGGGCCGTTTATAGCCCCAAGGTCTGATTTGAACAAATGCAATTCGCAGAGACACAAGTCTCTCCTCAAGTTCCGTAAGTGCACTTACATCTGGTAGTGGTGTATTACATCTTATTTGGTCAGGGGTTGCAAACTGTGGTAGTTTTCCATTTTCAAGTGACCGTTTGCATGGAAGAAAAACTTTTCCACTGGAAAATGGTTTCTCGTGCGCTTTCAAGCGGAGGTATTTTGCTTGCAAATCAAGCATGAAATACTTAGTGTTTTTTGAAAAAATCAATTGTTCACAAATTTGACATGCAATGGAAGGAGTGTCTTTAATTTGTTTCATGTAGGTTTGTCTTGCATTTTTCTTTCGCAAGGAAGTATGGGTAGAAACTATTTCCTGGTTTTCATTGTTAGTAGTGCATGGTGTTGCTTCTAGACCTCGAAATTTCACAGTTGCATGAGCATTCTGGGATATGTGACCGCACTTGTTTCTGTTGTGTTCAACACACACAAATTTCTTTAGATTGTGATATGTGAGTTTCTCTCTAAAAGGAAGCGTAGCAATGTATTTTTTTCTCTCGCACATGACATTTTTCAAGTTGTGGTAACTTACTCTAAGTTTCTTGCCCAAGGGCATGATGAGATGAGGGAAACTAGGATGAATTTCACTCTGACTCAGGTTTTCATAAACTAGTCTACGTTTTTTGCTTAAGGCCTGTATAGCCTCACCACAACTGGGATGAATTTGACGCATAACTTTTTTCAAGTTGTGATAACTTACTCTACGTTTTTTGTTCAAGCCCTGTATGGCCTCATCACAACTATGATGAATTCCACACATGGATTTTTTGTTCAATCCCTCTATGGCCATATCGCAACCGGGAGGAGTCTCATTCTCACTAAAAATCATTCCACGCAAATGCAGATTCGATGTCGTTTGGGTGGCATGGACATTCAACCCTGAACCACCGATATGTCCAAGCAAAGGTTCATAATGGATATGTGGCGTATCTATTTTCAACAAGAGGATGTCAATTGTTCGATCGTAGTTTGAATCAGTAAACTAGGAATGGACAGTGCCATCTGGCAAGGTTGACCAGACTTAGATATTTACTCTGAATATCATAGACAACTATTGCAAACAGAATATGCAACCTTCCACATTCCCCTTTTCATATGGAAGCACCATGTTTACAAGGTATTCCTGCCAACTTCCAATCGCCAACATATTTTCTAGGAGATACAGGAAAAGGTGTTGATGCAAGCAACTAAAAGCTTCTTAGATGCAGCCTATAATTGCATTGCAAAAGGACTGTACAGTGTAAAGCCGCAACAACTGCACATCAAACTCCGCTGCCACCAAAAAACAAATTGCATTGAACATACTATCTCCACAACTAGACACAACATTTGTTGCCAGCTGCAAACCATGGCAATCTATGTGATGCATAATCTGTTTCCATTGCGACTCAAGGTCTTTGCAAATGATGGACATGTAAATATGAGGCCCTTCAACATTGCATATGGACATTTTTCTGTACATTAATGGTTCATAATGACCCCTGACAACATTGGCATCATGGAACAATATGCAATATGGATTGGCAGATGCAGTTTTGTTGAATAGTAGATATCTTGTTTTTCTTGTCAATGACCATATTCCAACTGATATGTTGAGCCAGTTAGACAACTACCATATACAAAATGTATCTCCCCAAAGTCCCCTCTCATGTGCAGGAAGAACTGGAGATGCAAACAACCACATCTTTGAAAAATACGTAGCGACATCATGTATTCCATGCAACTGTCGAAGAAAATCAGATTCTAGTTCCTATTCATAGGACTTCGAAGCCTCAACATCGCCATTTTTAAAATAGATCAAGAAATAATCTATCAATCCATTGTGCAACTCGATCGATGAATACCAAAAATGCAGTAGAACCTGGAATGTATCGAAAAGGAAATCCCCAACAGTATATGAGAATGCATCCAATCTAAAAAGGCCATTGCTATGAAAAACCACGTCAATTCTTTCATGTATAATGGACTGTGTATCTATTTCATATGACTCAACATCTATTACTTCTTTCATCTCTTGAACTGTGATTTTGAAGCTGATTGTTAGATACTTTCAGTCTATATGAAAACAGAGAAAAGGGGGGGGAGGGGGGGGAATAAAAGTAGCAAAAAAAAAGGAAAGCAAAATAGGAAAATTACAAGCGTGGAACTGGGTACCAATCCCCGTATGTATCTTTCAACCTTATTCTTCTCAACTTCAACCCCCCCTAGTCCCCATAGCATACGACAAGAAAAAAAACCCATACTGGAAAGTGAACCAAACAAAAGAAACAATGCAAATAAATAACACGATAAATTTACTCAGCGATAAGAGAACAGGTGGACGCAGTTTTCCGACCCACAGAATAAAATCATTCCCTGCTTCTACACCCCGCTGGATGGTTCCCTCTTATGATAGCTCCGAACTACTTTTCATAAACCCCTCTGCATTGCAATTTTCGAAAAATCTATGGACGTGGCAGCCGGCATATGAAGACGCATAGTTTCCAGGAACATAAATTAAGAGCACAGACAAAGATGGTCTGCAACAGAATTTGGAGGTAGGGACTCCCACCATTGAAAAATAGAAACAATAGGGAAACTTACCTGTCAACGAGGGACGACAAGAGCTCAGCCCCAAAAACTGGAAACCACAAAAACAGGTCTAACAACTTGTAAAGTTGAAGAACAACAAACCAGTGAACAACCACGAAGAGGCTGAACTGCAACTGCAGGACCTCAACTTTGCAAATTTGAATCAAACAAGAACAAGAATCATGGAACGAAGCAATGAACAAGCATCGACCACTGAAGCAGTGATGTCGACCATGAACGAAACTGTATTGCAACACATCTGTACAATAAACATTTAAGACTGCCAGAGTTGTTAGGTAAACACTTAAGACTGCCAGGACTGTCGAAGGGTGTGGCCCTGTGCAAGCATTTAAGAAAAAACGCATCGTTGCATGCCTGTTCTCTCAAAGAACGCAACAATAAAGAAAAAATCACACATAGTAATATGGTACAAAATGTATTCTACCTAGCAGAAAATGCTAAAGGAAACATTCGAAATAATGCTAGCATTAATCCACCTTCGACCAATGCATGATAAAATATATGATTAAAAAACACCATATATGATCAAATACTTTGGATATTCCAGAATATATAACATTGGGAATAGCGAAGCTGACAATAAGACCTCCAATCTGTTGTCCAATCAGATCTTGACAAACATGGTACTTTCTATTATATAAAAATCGATGTTTTCACTTCCCTTGTTCCAACAATAGATAATATGGAAATATTTGTGGTCAATGCACAATCTAATACAAGGTCAACGATTTATCGATTGCTATAGTCCCTCTATGCCTATGGCAGGGACTAATAAGGATTCACCATCTTGGTTGTGAGTCTATCTTCTAGGTTTTTAAAATATTTTTTCTTATTTTATCCATTCTTCTTAGTATTCCACATTTTTGGGCTCTAATATCATTGTAATGCATAAGTAAACTAACAACACTTTGTAGTGTATA
>JASDQU010380488.1:0-11208 GCA_032191745.1 Picea mariana | reverse complement strand
CGTGCAGTAAGAGGACAGCAGGCGGATGCCCGCGCCCAGTGAGAAGTTAGGGCGTGGGTTACTTGTTTTGAAGGGTTTTTTGAGGAGTTACTCAGCATGGCTTTGGCTAAGAAGAGGCATGAGTTGGCCTGATGCCAGGTAAGCAGGGATAGTGCAATTTAGGGTTATAACAAAAGGGAAAAATTCATGATACATTCAACTAGCTCCCTTTTATATAACAAGAGAAAGACTCTTCAATTCTCAAGACCATCCGTTTCATTTTTCCATAATTTTGTCTTTTTTACGTTTCAATTTTTTCTAGAATTTCGAAAATGTATATGTAGGAGTTACAAATGGAAGCTGAAGAGACTCTCGGCTGGTTAAATTCTCCCTATGGCAGTTTACCAATAATATCTATTTAAATTTATTATTCACTCTGCTTGTTGGGTCATTTTCTGAATTTCTTGTGTTTTTCTGGGCGTTTTTGGCTTTGATATGTTCAATGATATAATTTTTTCTTGTTCTCATCTGTCTGTAATTTCCGTTGAGCAATTTCTGGCTCAATTTCGTCGTCGGTAGCTCAATATAAGATTGTTTGAAATCTGCATGTCTGGTTCTCAATCTAAATTCAGGTTATGTCTGTGTTTTTCATTTTTGAGAAATTTACACTCTAAATATTCCTCCATTTTCCATTCTGTCTTATTCTTATCTTCTCCATATTTTAATCGAGCTATCCTATGCTTTATTTCATTACTCGTAGCCCCAAATATTATTGCTTGAAGTTGGTATGGCCATTCCCCCCCCCCAAATCAGTGGTTGTCAGTTTTCTATATTTTTCGATGTTTTATATCATTTTTTCGACCTGAATACCCATACCATTGTGTTCCTTTGTCCGATACCTTTCCCATGAGGTATCACGGGCCTCATTCCGACATTTTTAGCAAAAGTTATGGCTGTTTAAACTTTCTCACTCAACAGCCATTGACCAGGCCCATGGGTTAATCTAGACCCTTAATTCTTGAACCTACAAAAGAAAAAACCCACCAGATCAACGGTTCTGGTCAATTTTCCATCGGACATCGAAAATGGTAGAGTGTGCATTTATAACTTTGCATTGGAGTCTTCCTCTCTTCTGTTTAATTCCCATCCTATCGTATTAACTCTGAGAGCGAGATTTAGTCATTCAACAACTCTGGAGAAATCTGCATCATCCATCATGGGATTTATTTTGCAATATGCTCTAATGTGTCGATGAAAAGGGATCGAAGAAAAGAATCGAAGAATATTCCTTCTTTGATTCGCATGTTGAAGGTTAAATCCCAAAAACAAGTGATGACGTGTAGTCGAAGCTAATCATTCGGCATCCAGAAAAATTGTGAAGTTTCAAGGTATCGACAAGAGGTATCGAGGAACATTCCCTCATAGCTCCATTTTGTATGCAAAATATCTATATCGTCCTTCCAGTGATTATCAACTGTCATGATTAAAATTCATTCGGAGTCTGAAGGAGATCATTTAGAGTGTTAACTCCGACCATCCAAACTTATAACCCAAATATTGTTGCATGAAAAAGATCCGACCATTCACTCAAGGAAAAGATCAAAGGCTCGAGAGAATTTCTCTTTGGCGATCCGCTCAAGGTTTAAGCTTGCGAAACTTTGCAAAGTAATAATCCCATGGTTCCAATGTTGGTTGTTTAGAAGGAAAAGGGGCTTAGCTTCAAAAGAGCATGCGTAATTCACTAAAGAATTAAGTTGTGAACAACATTGCTATGTGAAAGAAGAAGATAAGGATTCGATCTGAGGAAATGAAGGAAGATTCGGAAACTGAGGAACTAAAATGATTTTTTGTATTGTGGGTACTGTATCCATAAGGCCATCAACTTTCAAGAATGAATTAAGGTCGTCAATCGAGTAGCGAGTGAAATGAAATCCCAACCATTCATCCGGGGAGGGTCGTTGGAGTGATTTGTGATATTAGGAGTAGATGTACTCCGATGGATAAGGACTCTAACAATGAAGAGTGTGAGTGTCAGTGACAATGAAGCTCTGATGTCTTTGTCATAGTATATGATTGAAAGGTTGGGAAGAAGAGTCAGGACAAATATCGACGATGATGAGGATATGTGGTGGGTGCCACATTAGCGTTAGCGCCATGTTAGTGACACAAGAGAGTGTGAGCCACACAAATTCCACGTGGGAGTGGAAAGAAAAGGTGAGATTTGGCTTAGGAAAATTTTAGGAGGCCATAACTTTCAATCTAGAACTTGGATTTAAGAATGGTTACATTCGTTGGAAATCTCTCGATGGGAAAAATCCAAATATGAGATTTGGTTAGAGGAAATAATAGAGGAAAAGAAGGATAAAACCCAATATTCCTTGGGCCTAGGTTTCAAGAGAGAGGGAATTCCAATAGAAGAATCTAGTAGAGATCAATCTGAAGAGGCTTGGGGACAGGTCTATAGGAAAGGTGGATCCAATATCTTTGGAAGCTCGGGACCTCAGGGAAAGAGGAAAAGGGGAATCTCGGTAAGGATCAAATTCAAGGTTCTAGAAAAGGATCAACAAATTTCCTACATGCCTCTCAATGTTGGAGCGGTCATGCAAACAAAGTGGCTCTGCAAACCTTATCCTGCAAAAAAAATGAATGAGATCATCCATGGAATCAAGGAAGAATGGCTAATACAATAAAAAATATATTCCATTCCTTTAAACCAACTTATGAGAGAGTGTTAGGTTTATTGAAAAATAATGTGATGATTGTAGGTGAGTTTCTTAAGACTACTTATGCTAATTTGAAATAGAAGAGTAGGATTTGTATGTGAGAGAACATATTATGAAGTCATGCAACATAACTTGTTAGCAAGAGGATGCAGAATTTGAATTGGGAAATCAACAAATAATCAGCCACAACCTCATCCAAGACATGCAATAAAACATCAAGTCGTGCAGCCAAATAGGATCATCAAGCACTTCAGAATCAACAAAAGGTTTGAATACAGCATGTCAAGTCCATCATACAAATGTCAACAAATATAACAGTCCAATGAGCATTATGAATACATTTGAAATCATCAGATTGGGAAGGATAGTCAGCACCCATCAAAGACAATCATCCATCAAGATTAAAACCCCCAACTCCTTCAAAGTAGGCAAAGGGATAGCATTAGGTTCATGCGGTAGAGGATTGGGAAATAGGGTTGAAATTTTAGTAGAAGGGACCTTTCCTTTTGCTTGTAAAAGAAAAATTAAAGGTGGGTTGTTGTAGCCACAACAAATGGTGACACACTGGAAGAATCAATTATCTCTATCAATAGAAATCTAGGGCTTGTACTTTGTATCAGAATTTTAAAGATAAGTTCAACAAACTACAAACAATTTTCCAATAGTTATGGGTACCACAATGACACCAAAATTTTCAAAGATATATTAACCCAATATTTCTAGTACTTATAATCTAACACACCCTTTTCAAAAAACTAATTAATGAGATAAGTTTTTTTATTGGTTGTACACTTCAAATTAGCTTTAGTTCAACCATGGGTTTTCACTTTTAAAACAAGAAAACATCGACATAAGTATGTTCATCATCTCTCTTTTCTCGGCATTGCTTCATTGCCAGTGAGCATCCATAGCTCCGACAAAGTTGTCTTGGTACCATACAAGCATAGCCCCGCTGCCAGTAGTCATCCATAGCCCCAACGAGTTTACTTGTACTTCCCACACTATTAATATTTCTTTCAACTTCCCTTTTATTTCAGAACATGCTCACCCTTTTAGATTTTAGATATTGATATGCATATGCACATAGGGTGTGAAGGAAGCGGGGTGATATGAGAGTAGATTTAATTCACTAAGCAGATGTTATGCAATTTAGTTTAACCCATAGGTCTCTCCAAAAACCATCATTGTATTTTCCATCTTAGTAATGTGAAGTGGATGGAGCTCAAAGAAAAGAGTAGATAGACACTTTCCTATACTTATGGTTTATCCCAGTATGCTCAGCTAGCACATGAATTCCACCACAAATATTAGTCCATACCTACAGCTGAGAAATTTATAAATGTTCATTCAGATAGAGAAACCCATGCATCTTATGAATTGTAAGAAAAATCTTCAGTATGTGGCCAGAATTGACCAACCCCTTCACCAAAATTTAAAGGAAAATCCTCAAGGAAAACCAAGAGTCAAATTAACTTAGGGAAATACCAGCGGTCAAATCAAAATATGGGAGGAATCTGCATAAACAGAAAGAAAAACTGAAATTAGGAGTGAATTCATAAAAATAAAACTAAACTAAAAGGAAATTTGAAGCTATAATGTTAGTGATCAAAAGGATAAAAACTGAATGAAAAAACTAAGAAGAGAAAACAACAACGAGTAATAAATCTGGCAGTAGCAACATCAGAAGTGTTTTTGGTGGACAATTGACACTAAGCCAAGGGAAATCAACAATCAAGAAAAGTTATCTAATTAATATCAAGCTCAATGAAACTATTCCCAAAGTTTCTGATCTAAAATGAAAACAAACCAGAGTACGAGAATTGATTATCTAATGGAAAATATTTTGCAACACAATTCTCAAATCCAATTGACATATATGATCTTATTTTCATTTAGTGCAACAAAACAATTCCAGGAATCAATCAACATAGGTTAATGTAAATGCTCAATCAAAACATACTTTTTGAAAACCAATTTCATGAAATGCTCCATAAACACATATTCTCTCAATATTTCTTGACATAAGCAACTCCTTTGCAATTTTCAAAACGCTGAATTTTCAAATAATAGAAATTACATTTCTCACCAAAGTGTCATTTTCTCTTTGCCATAACAGATAATTTTTAATACCAAAGATTCATTTTGATAGTGCAAAGAAATATCACAACTATGGAGGTTATCAAAATAGTCATGAAAAGGAGTCCAAATATCAATTATATCAGTAACCAATATGTGAGTAAATAAATGGGAATATATTTCTGATTAGCTAATAAGTTAGTGACAATCTTGATTTATCAATCCAAGAATATTGCAAATGAATATGAGCATTCAAGTTTCAGATTAACACTTCCCTATGTTTCTTTCATTCCAAGAGAAAAATTCAGACTTGTTGGTTGCAAAAGCCATTTTCCCAACCTGCATAACAAAAGAGAAAGGTGTGATCAGCTTTTAGACAATTTGGGAAGAAATCCTCCTCTTATTTAATTGGCTTATTGAAATGAAAATTAACTAAATTGAAAAGTAATGACTGGAATTAAAACTAATTCTAGGAAAAACATGCTAAGCTAAAATAAACTTGAACTAAGTTGGTTGTCATAAAAATTTGTGTGAAATACAATGCAGTTATCAAGTATCATCCATTATGCATTCAACCAAGTATCACAGCCTTCTTCCTAAGCGATAAGCACTAGGTGCTTTCCCACATTTTCCCCTTCAACAAGAGACATAGTGTCATTGATTGTTACGAGGTTTGGATCTATGGACACGCTATCTTATTCCTAAAATTAGAGTCAGTCAAATTAAGCAAACAAAACCATAAGACTGCAATCCCATTTATCATCTAAAGATACCAATCCACCAATAAGCATTAGTCATAAAAAAATATGATTGAAAACTTATCAACATGGCACCCCAAGGCATGTGTTTCCTTTGATTATGAATAAACTTTTTTTTGGGTTTGAGGAGTGCTAAAGAGTGTGGGCCCAATAGATTGATAATTTATATCCCACAAGGAAATGACATCTTGAAAAATCACCATCATGGCTAAAAAATTAAATGTTGAGATTCGAAATTGGAATCTTAGAAGTTGCATTGAAATATTTCATGAAGGTATCTACAACTCCCAAGCATTTCAATATATTCAATATGATATAAGTGTAAAGTTCTCAGCCATGATAAAAATAAGATTTTTCAAGAATGTAACTTTAATAGGTAACCCAAAATCAACAAACATAAATGATGAAAATATGTTGTTGAAGAAACTATTAGGTCTGAAAATCCATTGAATGGATAGTTGTGAGATTGAGTCTTTGATCAATCAGTAAGTTGGGTAATATAAAGATTGGTTCCCAAGAAATTTCTGAAAAAAGACATCAGAAAAGATATTTAAATGACCACGATGTCCAAAATTGTCAAAAACAATGCATGTAGATAGTGTGAATGGATGTCTCGTGTTGATGTGTATGAAAGGAAGCTTGAATGAAGAAATATGAAATATAAAAGATGAAACACATTCTTGAAAAATAAATTGAACAGAGCGTAAGATATGTGAAGCCAATGCTTGGAAATTAAAGCTAAAAGTGCTAACAGAAAAGAACTACAATGAAATAAAAAATCAGCTAAGTTCATTATGCTAAAAAGGTCTAAATTGAAAAATCATGTTGGCTAAAGTGATTAAAGCAAAGAGTGGATTTGGAAGAAAAGATTTGGATAACCCCAAACCCAAGGAAAAATAATCATCTCAGAAGATTACAAGGATTGGGAGTGGATTGAATTTTAGATGGGAATATTTTTAATAATAAAAATTTAATATTAATATGTATGGGATAGCAAGATCAACCCTCGTAATAAATTGCATCAAGCAAAATATTTCGGTTAGAATCATATTCATATGATGATTGAATATCTTTGAGTGCTCATTTTCATCCCAAGAGGAACTAAATAATATCTTCATTTTAACATATTCTGCTTGTAAGATGAAAACATGCTTGGACAAGATTTGACATGATGATCATACATGAAATCAATGATCTAAAACTTACCCAACACATGGAATAAATTTGAGATTAAAATGAATTAAAATTTTCCCGATATTAAAATTAAATTGAAAAATTCAATCAAGGGAGAATTAGTGGTCAATCCATCTATTTATTTGCACCTTTGTTGAGAATCCAATTATTGATCAACCAATAGTAATGAAAAGAAAATGAAAACATAAAACTAATTAAAAAATAGAAAGCAAAACTAAACTATGCAAAGACAGACACTAATCTATCTACCCTACTCCTTTCCTACGCTACTAATGGTTGAAAAATGAGCTATGTAAAATCATAATGCCAATGTGTCCATCCAATTAATCCAAAGCCTGCAAACATATGTTCAAGACAAAAGATTAGTGACAGAGCTTGGAATAAGAATCGACTAAAAGTAGGAAAAATTAAGTCATGATAAACTCTATTCACCATATTAAATATATGATAATGATAATTGATGGGAAATTGTTCCAAGTAAGATCTCTCCAAGCATGCTTCAATTCTATCATAAAATCTTGCACTTCTATCATAGAATTTGTTAGCACTAGAAGTCACACTTAGACTGCTATAAGTGCAATCCCAATACCCATCAGAATATTAGAGATTAGTGTTTATGATAAGGTGGCAAATTGATGAAAAACTCAGAAAAATAATGTCAATCACAGCTTACTCCATAATATGCACCAACAAATAAGGCTTTGAGTAACTTGGATCAGGATTTAAGAAATAAGGTGAGTAGGTGGAAGACTTAATAAGAAAATGTAATATTCCTATCATCTACATCAGGTAGTATTGACAGACATATGAAGAAAACCCTCTGAAATAAGAACTTCTCATAATCAAAGAGAAAACTCTGATATAAATATAAACAATATCACAACAGATCCTCCATTGCTAAAAAGATACAATTCAGTTAAATGAATCATTCAATACACTGTAATCAGAATTAGATAGCAACACAATGATAAGGAATAAGGCTGATTTTTATTATCCAAAGTGTCTTAGGTCTGGTACATACAATAGAAGGTATTCTTTGCTACATAGACAACGTAAAAAATATGAGTCTCTTTCACACCATTCGAACCCTCCTTTAGTCTTACAATGCTTATCTTATAGCCTAGACTGTCATTGATAGCTTTACAATTCGAATAACAATTCCTACATAGGATTCATGTGCCTAAATATGGAATGGCTATAGGTGTACAACAGAAACAAAATAGAATGATAAATTTGAGGCTAATGTTGGCAATGTTTGCAACATGTTCATAAAGACTGATGATGTGTCTATTTGAGGGCACCTTCTTTAGGCAGGTAGCCTCCCATATCGAAATTGATCCTTAGAAAATTGGCATGCATCCATATTGACACTTGGCAGTTGATCCTCCCTCCAAAAAATCCAAAGCATGAGTTCACAACGCCTATCTAAAACAGTCAGTTCGCAGTGTCAGACGCTGCAAACTTTCCTGTAGTGGCTTGTTTGATTTTTCAAAGGCTTAAAACACCCCAAAATTGTCTCAAGTGTCCCAAAATGTTGTAACAACTTCATAATATTGGTACATGACTAGAAGAAAACATTCAAATAGCTAATCATGGTTTAAAAACATATCCATCCTCAAAAAGTTGTAAAAATGCATACACAGAAAACTTGACCAAAATTGATATTGTTTATAGAGGTTCAACATCTTCATTTTTTAACTCTAGAGATTCTCCTGGTAGCAACCTTATCTAGAACTTCCATATTTCTCTTGGCCAACTCTTCTCTAAAAGGTTGTATCTCTGCCTTTAGCTTTCTGATTTGAGCTTGATGAGATCCAATTTGTTTGTAGAGATTTATGAGCTACCTATGGAGGGGCAAAAATCTTTTGGCTAAAAATATGGCCTTGTCAATAGTTTCATGGTACATGCCCAGCATCCCCTTAAGCTTCTTCCTATATCTAGAGTATTCACTCTTCATTTTATCAACCTTAGCCCTTACTTCTTTAAGTTGTCTTTTGAGCCTCTTGAAAGTGGGATTTCTTTCCTCTTGAGGAGTAGTGATATCAACAATTTCAATGGGTTGCTCAAAATATTTGGATTTAGCTTTCCTCTGGGCTGAATTTTATGCTACATCATTCTTCACAGGAACATTTTGCTTGGTTGTTGCTCTAGTAAAATTCCTCCTAGGCTTAACCTTGTCTGCAGCAATGGGTGAAGGAAACACAAGCTTTCTTCCTCTCACACATGTGGATTTACTTGAAGGAACCTCCATAGGAGTGGGCTCTGCCATGGGTGAATTTTTCCTATGTGAAGGTTGTGAAGGCCCTTCTACTTTAGTTTCATTTCTTTCTTTGTCATATGTATCAGTCATAGCACCTCCTTTCTTATTGCTAACCTCTGAACACACAGTCCTTTCAACAGGAGTAGGACTTTGTAGCTTGGACTGTGGAGTGGGGGCAACATTCAACTGAAAGTGTGATGTAGTGAGGAATGCTTCCCAAGCAGTGTTTGTCTTTCTCAAATCTTCCATCACCAACATTTTAATAAGTCCAGAGTGAAATACACTAGTGTCTACTTCCTTAGACTTGGCTTGAACTCTATCAGCCATATTACCAATGCTTCTAAAGAGGAAAAAAGGGAGGTTGGTTTCTTCTTTCCCTGTGAAGTGTAATAGTATTAGTATCTTGATGTGGTATTGGTATACCATGTTAAATATTCCCTCACAACTGAAATACCTTTGGATCACCTTCACCATCTTATCAAAAACTTGAAGTATGTGGCTTATGTTGGCATGTTTACAAGAAGAGCATGCTTGTCATTGATGGAAAGAACAACGACAACGACCACAAACAGGAAAACAAGGAAGATCAACAGATAGGCAGGCAAGGAAGAACAACAAAAATCGAAAGGCAAGATCGAAGCATTGATCAAACTCCATTTCAGAGTTTCGGCTACCGGGAGTTGGAGGAGTCAAGTGACAAGACTCTTCATCACAAGAGTCCTGAACCGGCAAAATGCGAAACACCGAAATCCTGAATCAGGCACAAGGAAGGCCTGTGAAGTGTCAAATTTATGACAAGATCTGGACCGTTGGGTCCATAGGACACATGAAGACATATCATCATTTCACCGACTACAAATTCAAAGGAACGGGGTTCCCTAACCTCTCTAACTTGCAACAGGAATTTGTGACATGTGAAATCGCGAAAGGCCGAAATGTGAAATGTCGAAATGATTTGAGCTAGTGAAACCAAGCTCCATTTCGGAGCTTCAGATACCGGGACATGGAGCATTAGCCACAGGAACGCTGAAGTGCCGAAAAGTGAAATCGTGAAAGAGCTATATGGATAAGCACTCGGTCACCTCTCGTAGTCACATGGTCGAAGAGCTGTAGAGAAAAGCTTGAAGCGGAAATCTCCTCTTTTTGGAGTTTCTGAGATCGCGACTTGGAGAGATGAGATGCCACACAACAGGATTGTCGAAATGCCGAAATGCGAAACACGTTTTGGCTCAGCCTGTGGTCACAGCGATTGGTCACATCAACGAAAGATGGAGGAAGGAGTTAGTGCAGACAAGCTCCATTTCGGATTTTCGGGGATTGGGACATGGAGAGTAACGAAATATTTACAACGGGGATCTCTAAATGTCGAAGTGAAAAATTGTGAAATGAACGCAAGATTCAATGAATTCAATTCAATGGTGCAGATGAATTTGAATAAGATCGGAGGGCTACTGTTTCACTTCACAGTGTAACTGCTAGAAACAAATGATGGTTTCTACTAGAGGATGAGCTCATCTATGACAGAGAAGATGAAGAGTCTCAACTGCCAGAGAAGTTGAGGAATCTCGATATAACACCCAGTGATGATGGATGCGTGGGTGAAACCACCAGAGAAGCTAAAGAGTTACCATGATGATCAATCAAAGCACTCACAATGAGCAGGAGATGCAGAACAGAGAGAGACAACGTGGCACACAGGAGATGGGATAGTTGTGGAAGAGTGAAGTGAAGAAAACACCCCGATGTGGAGGAGATTGGGAGAGGAGAGGATGCAAGAGCAAGAAGGAGATTGCATGCACAAGGTGCACAGAGACTATAAGAATGCTGAACAAAGAAGAAATGGGGGGGTCGTTGGGTGTGATTGAGGTGTGAAGAAGGAGGCAGAGTGCAACAACAGAAATGTACAGAAGGGAAATGGTGCATTGAAGGGACATGGCACAGAGAGTATAAAAGGAAAAAGAATATAAAGCACAAGGAGTGTGCAGAAGACATTGATGCAGACAGAGCAGCGCAATGTAACAAAACAGTGATGAGACCGGTAAGCCATTGAAGAAATTTATATCACTGTAATAAGTCATAATAGAAAAGATTCATATTTCAGGGTGGTAGGGAGGTGCTAGGGAGGACTGTTGTCCTCAGAGGTTCAAGTGGGTGCTTGAACAAAGGGAGTTGTAGCTTCCATCTGGTTGCAGCCAGAGAAACTAGAGTGGCAGGGTGG
>JASDQU010380487.1:0-11208 GCA_032191745.1 Picea mariana | reverse complement strand
TTTTTGGATGTCTATGACTTTTGGAATTCTCATCTATTGTAAAAAGGCCTCTAGAGCCTCATTGTAATGATCTTCTCATGGATGCGAGTAGCAGCCACATCTCTTCTCAGAGATAAGCTACCAGCGCCCTAGCTAGTTTATTTCCATTCTGTCTGTTAGCATATTTCATTCATTTGTTATTAATGAAATGAAGTCTTATTTCCACTGCATCTCTACGTTTATGTGTATTTCTATATTTCATTGTGTTCCTACATAAATCCGGATCATGTAGCCACATAGCCTGAATGGTTATGTTAACAACCCCTCTGTACTCTTCCTAGGTTGAAGATAAAGAAATGGCATCTTTCTTCTTGCTCGACCAACATATAGACCCAAAACCAAGACTGAGTGAGTAACTATATGTGGACTTGCGATCAGTACTATCGCCAACCCAATCAGAATCAATAAACCCGATGAGATACAATGTATATTCTTATTCATAATGAATCCCAAAGGTGATGGTGCCTTGTACGTATCGAAGGATATGCTTTGAAACCTTTCAATATAGCTCATGCGGCTCCTGCATGAACCTGGAAACTATGCGAACTACATAGGAAAGGTATGGTATGAAGTGTGTGAAATACAACAATATCCCCACTAGTTGTCTGTACAGTGTGCTGTCAACCAATGGAGTCTCCTTGCCATCCTCAAGTTTGACTCTTGATAAGAAAGGATTTGGAGCAAACTCACATTCTATCATGTGAAATCTCCCAAGGAGCTCTCGTGCATACTTGGCCTGAGACAGTTTGATTCTTCATGCATCCTGACTGATCTTGAGTCCAAGGAAGAAGTGTAGTGGACCCATGTCCGTCATAAAAAACTTGTCATGTAGAATCCTCTTGACTGCAACAATCGTTGAATTCGACCAACCGGTGATCAACAAATAATCAACATACAAAAATAAAAGGAGAAGTGAATCAACCATCCTAAGCATGTAGACATTCAGGTCTGATTTACAATGTAAAAATTTCTGTGACAACAGGTAGGAGTCCATCTTGGCATAGCATTCCCTCAGAGCCTGCTTGAGGCCATAAAGGGACTTCTTCAGTTGACAGACCAAAGATGAGTCCTGCATAAATCCTTAGGGTTCTCCATGTGGATCTCCTTAGAGATATGGTTGTGAAGAAATGCATTCTTCACATCCATTTGATGGACTTCCCATCCCTTGGCTTCTGCAATGGAAAGTTCCAATCATATGGAATTCATGTTCTCTATTGGAGAGAATGTCTCATCATAGTCAATACCATGAAACTGCTAAAATCCTTTGGAAACAATCCTGGCTTTGTATCTACTAATATATCCATCCGTTGCGCTCTTGGTCCTGTAGACCCATCTGCATCTGACAAGTTTCCTCCCAGAAGGAAGGGGAACGAGATCCCAAGTCTAGTTCTTGAGAAGGGAGTTGTACTCCTCCTACATGGTAGGTTCCCAAAATAGAGTTCCAACAGCCTCACCATAAGACTGTAGATTTGAAGAATGGACCAAGAAAATATGTCTGGAGGGAAATGGTTCAGTTGCAGTGAGTGAAACAAGAGTCTCCTAGAAATCATATCGAGTCCNAGTATCGATTGGATCACCAACGAGATCCCCTGCATCCTAAAGAGTAGTTTGTGCCCACTTGGGCCTCTTCTCTGGCTCTACAACTGCATCTGGATGCTCTGACTCTACACTTGATTGTATTGAATCTAAATATGAATCATCTGAGTCCTTTGAATCAAAACTCTCTTCTGAAGAAGAGTCAGCATGTGCATTCTCATCATCTCGAACAAGTGGAAGAATGAAGGTGTCTACATGCGGTTGCTAAGGTGCATGCAAGACACTTTACTCGAATTGGACACTGTGATCAATGATGAGCCGGTCCGAGGAAAGATCAATAATCCTATACCCCTTCACACCATTGGGGTATTCAAAAAAAATTTACTCAGTGCTCTGTGGATCAAGTGCCTTCCTCTTTTCAAAGGGAATCCGATCCTATGCATGTGAACCAAAAATGCGAAAGTGGGTCACTTCCGGTTTGAGGCCGCTCCAAGCCTCATAGGGGGTATTATCCTTGACATATCTATGGGGAGATATGTTTTGGATGTATATTTCACAATTAAGTGCTTTGTCCCATAGTCTCTATGGTAGTGACTTTGCATGCAACATGCAAGATGCCATATCCTTTAGAGATTTATTTTTCCGCTCAACAATTTTATTTTGATGCAGAGTATAGGGAATTGTGTGCTGCAATTGAATCCCTACCTCATGGAAAATATTATGGATCTCATGATTTACACACTCTCCCCCATTATTAGTTCGTAGGACTTTGATATTCTTTCTGGACTACGTCTCAACCATGGATTTGAAATCTTTGAGGTGTTGAAAGATCTCAAATTTTTTCCTGAGAAAGTAGATCCAAGTAAAATGTGAGAAATCATCAACAAAAATGAGAAAAAACCTTGCTTTGTTTATGGATGGATGTGAAAAAGGACCCATAAGGTCAATGTGGATCATATCTAAAGGTGCATAAGCTCTTTGAGACTTTCCTTTGTCAAATTTATCTTGAGGGTGTTTTCCGAGAACACATCCCTCACATACTCCCTTGGAGAAATGGATGTCTGGTAGACCATCAACCAATATTTTTTTGCTAAGCTGTTGGATGTATCTGAAATTCAAATTTCCAAACCTTTCATGCCATATCCTACTACTTTCATCAGCATGAGTACGCAGTAAAGAAGAATCAGGTTCAATGAAATCAGAAAAAGTATACAATCTAGACTGATGATTTACCTCACCGGTAGCAACCCCGGAGTTGGTTTGCATGTCGTAGATGTCAATGGAATTTTGTGTGAATATGAATTTATTTCCGGTGTCATAATGTTTCATCTAATACATGAAGAGAAGGTTCATAGAAAGTTTGGGAACGTGCAACATATTCTCGAAGCTTTCGTTGGTTAGTTCAATCCTTCCTTTGTCGATGACTTTGACAAAAGAGTTTTGCCCCATCAGAATAGGAGTACCTTTCCATGCATCCAATGAAGAATATACTTCTTTTGAAGCATCCATGTGATGCGATGCTCCTGAATATACCATCCAAGCATCGTGAGAGGAGTTGTTGTCAATTAAGGCATGGCTAGAATTGCCTTTCTTGGAATTCAGATCTTCTATCTTCTTCTTCTTGGCACCCTCAGGGATGCGATATCCAAGGTTGTTTTGATGAAGTATTTGAGACATTAAATCTATTTTCTTTTTCATGAATGCAGAGTCTGGATGGAATCCTTTGTGACAATATGAGAATTTCTCCCCTTTTCTTCCCTTTTCCCTTTTGGATCTAGAGGCATTGGTGAAGGGTTTTGTGCACCCTTCCTTCTTCAGATGTGCATGATCTTTCCATTTATATTTATATTTATATTTCTGATATTTTTGGCTGCCATAATGAATAGTCAGTGCATGCACTCTTGATCCTTTGATTGTGCCCATGTTGATGAGCTTGGTTTTCTCTTGTGTCAGGGATTCGATAAAGTCCTCAAGAGAAGGCATCTTCCAAGTGGATTTGGAGGTGAATATGACATAATGGAATGTGGATAATAATATAGATAATTCAATACCAATCTTGGAGAGAATGGTGATAACCATTTGTTCCTCCTCCTTCGATTTATCAACCCTACAAGCTTTGAGTTGCGATAGTAAATCCTTGAATTTTGTAAAGAAATCTTGGATATTGGTGAATATTTTTGGATCCAATGTGAGAAAATACACCTCCAACATATGTCCTCTCATATCATCTTGTTTTCCAAAGAGCCCTTCCAAGGTGGTCCAGGCTTCATTGGAAGTCTTACATGAAGATATGTGAAAAAGGAGATCGAGAGAAATAAGACTGCAATTTGTTCTGAGTCCCTCATCCATGCGATTTAAGTACTTGGATTTTTCTATGGATGATGTCTTTTATGTATCTATATTCAAGGTTAACCCATACAACCCTCTGGTTTGGCGATGTATGGCTGTTTTCTCCTTCCATGTTGTAACTTCCCCAACCACCAACCGGGCTGGGCAACACCACTGCTCAGACACTTCACTTAGCTATGATACCAATTTGTAACATCCTCAACCATCACAGGTCGGATAATGCTACCAAAACACCCTTAGCTTTTCCTTTTACTACTTTGATCCATGATAGCTCTAGCCTTAAACTATTGGGATATGCCACACATAGACACTTGCGGAAAAAAATACACCTCCATATAAACATAGAATGACTATTCTACATATATATACATATATATAACATATTATTGCAGAAATAACAGTAAGCCTACACATGCAGCATATACAACATACATAGGAAATACTCATCAATTACAACATATGTACCAATACACAACATGTAAATGAACATAAAGAGGTACTTATCTTTTATTAGAAGACCACCAACTGCATGCAGACATTCCAAGAACCTCCCAACCATAGACCACACTGCTCATCACTCTCAGTAGTAGGTCACCCCTGCACTGGGACTAAACTCCACCGGGAAAGGAAATTCTAGTCTTAGCAAGGACAACAAGGAAGTTGCACAAAACACAGGAAGGATATTTTATCCCAAGATCCACTTATGACCACAACCCACAGAGCCTCATTCCCCACACACTTTCTCCACCCCAGGAGGGTACACCTTCACTAATACAAGTCCATCATCTAGTACACCTCCTTTACTTTGGGCTTCAACAACAGGCTGGACCAGAAGTCTCAAAGTACAGTAGCTGCTATGGGACTCTTTTCTAAGAGAACTGACTTCCCAACAAACTCTCTCACCTTGGAGAGTTTCTCACAGGCTTGAAAACCTACCTCTTCAATCCACAACCACCTCTCTCACCTGGAGAGAGTGTTGCTCATAGGCCTGAAAACCTTCTTATTAAACTCAGTTCCAACAAAGTGTGGGCAACAACAAGGTTCAGTAAGTAACAGACGATGGCAACAAGCCACACTCAGTCTAGAAACTATGTGGCCACAAAATCCCACAGTTATGACACCACATGTCTCAAACAATTATGGGATACTCAGACTTCATAGGATACACATGGGATAACTCAGACTTATCCCGGAGACATGGATTAGTATGTCTATTTTCCCCACGAGTTTCAGAGTGCATGACCAGGANTAAGCCCTTAATATTAGCCCCTCTTTCCAAATTTTCAATGCCCTCTCCCTTACGCATCCTTGTGGAAGCTTAGTCCCCCATCACTCTTTCTTCATGGTCGATCTACACGCAAAGATTTAATTACATTAAATATATGAGCATTTACACATATACAATAGTAGGCTCACTGGCCTTTGCATCTAGGATCTTTGGCCTAATCACCACATAAGCCTCCTAGGTTATTATAACTCGGCTCACTATCCTATCCAATACGTTTACAATCCATAATTACAACTGGGGCTCTGCCTGGGAATATTACAATCCTCTCCCCTTATTTTTTCACTGTCCTCAGTTCAAATTGTTTATACATATATAATTCAAAAATTCTTCAAAAGCTCCAAGATTTAGATATTGGAATCCCATTATCCACTGGATGCTCTACTTTCAAGCACCAATTTTGGTGTGCATACTGCAGCTAAAACTCAATTTCTCTATTCCATAGAGTTTCTTTAGGAAAGCATTCAACTTATTGTTCCTTGTTACATGCTTCAATTAAACCTCATTGAAAGCCCCGAATGGTTGTAGATCCACGACGTTCCACCCAGCCTTAGATCTCACTGTTGATAAACTCTTAGCAGGGCTATAGCTCCACAGACATAAACACTCTGCTCCTACACCTATTCATTTGGAAACATTAGAACATATATGAAATTTATATATATGTATATACAGGAAATTCTAATAACATTATGACCTGTATACAAGATACACAACATACAATGAATAGAGAATTGATACTTATCTTTTGATTGAGAAGACCTTCCACATCAACATGGTCTAGACCAAAGTACCAAACCCCATCATCTCTCCAACCAATGGTCTCTCATTCCCCACATGCCTGTCCCACCCCAGGAGTGTACACCTTCACTGTCAGATAGTCCATCGGCTGCTACACCTCCCTTTCCTTGGGCTTCAACAATAGGCCGGACCAGAAGTCTGAGAGCACCGTAGCTTGAGGAATTCCAACTTCCCTCAGAGGCCTCCAATAAACATCTTCCTGAGCTACTCTTTGTAGTCAACATTATAACCTTAATCAACATCATCTCATTTGCATCACCCACATGCAGTTATCATTAGAGAACATAAGAGAATTCATTTAGGAACTCCAAATTAGCTCAAAAAGGAATTCAAATTTTTCCCCAAAACATGAAATTCCATTTCATAATTATTCTTGGTTGTTTCCATATTAGGATTGCAACCTTCCTTGTGGTTTTCCACAAGCACCAAACTGCATACCATTTTCCTGCAAGGCTTCATCTTGCATACTGCCAACAATTGTCAGTATTTTCTGTACATCATAATTCAATTGCAATATGTACATAACCGTATGCAGTGAACTTAGAGTTGTATGCATATAGCAAAACAATCATAATTACCAAACAATTTAATAAAATAGAATGACTTGTCATTCTATGCATATGCATGTTCACAGTTATATATGTAAGTTCATTACTTGTTTTTATGAACAACAAAATTTCCTGTAGTCAATGCTCATGTGACTATTTGACTTGCAACTTTCCTGTTGCAATGTCTAACACCTCTCTGAAATGTCCTCAACTTCATGAGTTAACAACATTTCAGCGGTTAGTAACAATTATTTCCATGCAATAATATATATACACATACTTACAAAACATATTCAACCATTGCATTTAGTATACAATTCTATCACTTACTATGTATGAGTACAATTCTCAATGCATACTTGTTCAGTGCACCTTTCATTAAATTACATAATGCTCTTTATCTCAGTCATGTATCTCACTATACATAAGTTGGAATTATGGCCAATGTGTTGACACATTCTCCACACACTTCCTATTGTCTTCCCAATTAATTATATGCCTTCCCTTTCGACTCGAACACTACACCAAGAATATAATTTTGTGGTGTTCATTAGTGTTAGAAAAAAGGTTGCAGTCCAAGTTTTATTTAAAGGTAGGAAGATTTTAGTACCTCTGTGGCTCATGACCTTTCCATATCCATACCTTTCCATATCCAACCATGTCCTGTTCTCAGACATGACTAGCTTAGTGGCATTCATTCCTATAACAAGTTCTTATCTTTTAATTCTTTGGTTATTCCCCCATAACCAAATTAACATGACATTCTACTATGTCAATGTGTGCATTCAGAAGCTAAACATATTTAAATTAGTACATGTCTCCATCTTTTACCACATCCAGTGGTATGCATTCAATAATATAATCATGTGATTTTATATAAAAACTTTGGTTGAGGAAATTTTTACTTAAATTTCCTTTCAACAATTATGCAAAAAGAGTAATAAAAAACTCATACCTGCATGGCTGCCATTAATAAATTTTATACTACCTAAATGTCTGATGGCAGTAGAAGATTTCATGCTTATTTTATCAAACTTCTAACCAACACTTCAGCTCTATGTTGCTTCCTTCCTTATGAAACAACATCACCAACAACACTTGCAAACATGAAAGCATTCTTTCCTCTGGCTGACCCAACAAGCCATAACATACTTGCTGCCACAAAAATTGCAGTAACTTCTTTCTCCCTATAAAACTTTTCCTTGTTGATACCAGAAGTCTACAATTCTTCCTGGATTCCTGAATATTCTTGTTCTCTCATTGTAGTCATTGTACATGCCTGTTTTTGTCCTGACAACTTTTGACGTCGTGCCCCCACCTCAGCGGGGTCTGCTAACCTCCCGGTCAATGGATGTTCAAACTCTCGGAGCTGGAGCAGCTCTTCGGGTCCCTACTAGAACCTCCATGAAACAAATCCACAGGTCCTTGCGTGAAACCTCACATGCATGAACTAGTGGCGGGCACAAGTTTCCTCTACGTAACCACTATCTATGACCACATGCCTATCCAAAAGGAGCTTCACGATCTCAGAATTTGGGTGTTTTGTTGCAAGTGCTAGCTTAGTTCCTTTGACCTTCAACGATGCGAACTCCGGCTATGAACTAGGGTCCAACTCCCACATTCTTCAGGATTTCTCACTTCACGATGTCAGAAGACTACTCACCTCCCTCCTTCCAATACCTGAAACCTTCTCCCCAACGAAGGAGATCGACGGTCAGATCTGCTTTTAGACCAATGGCCCAAACTATTCCTCCTAAGCTTCGAAGTGTTAAATGACTCCTAACTCTTATCTTCCTTGTGACTCCACTGGATCTAATGGTGTGAAACTGTCAACACCTCTCTCCTCCAGGTATCTCTACCATTCGTTGAGATTCTTGACAGGTTTCTTCTGTCCAAATCTGCGTCAACCCTTATGAACTTGTTTTCCACGAGGTGACATCAACCCTCATCTTTCCTTTGAATACTTGACAAATCTATCCTTCCTGAGATTGATTCTCAATGCAACTCAAGGATTCTCAAGAATCCTTCTCGCACTCCTTGTAGACTTCACGATAACCTCTAGCTATATGGAACTCCAACTCTGTGCACTCCTCGCAACAAAAGTTCTTCAACCTCCTTCCCTTGGGTTGGATAAATCAAAGACTCAACTTGGCCTACACACACCTTGCATGACTCTGTGCTACCCTTGCACTTCTGTTCGTATAAGTTTCATGATACTCTCCCGAGCTTTCTGAGGTAAAACCAGAATCTGTCGATGCACTCCTTAAGGGCTTTTCACTGTACTCCTTGCAGGAATTCTCAGGAAAAGAAACAATCTAAACTTATACACTTCTCACAGACTCATACATTCAACATGAAAACACATTCATTTAGCATAAAAAAAACACATGCATAACAGAGACTGTAGACAAACTATAAACATACCATTCAATTGATACATACAACAACCATAATACACCATAAAATTGGATCAAAGAATTCTTATATTGATTCAAGTGCTTCTGTACATGGTCTTCAACAACGACAACTTATTTGTTTATACAATTCTCTCTACTCTCTTCTCTACCTAGAATTCACATTTGATGTGAAAGGATTGTCACCTAGACTGTGTTCCCCAAACAAGAATCCCATTTTGGGTTTCCATGTTGCTTAACGAACCCAACATCTGATCCAATGACTTCTGAAAAATCTCAGATGTAGAATAAATAATTTTCCCTGTCCTTCTTCCTTATTTCTTCTATCTGAATACATCTCTAGCACTTTTTATATTTTAATGTAACCATTACATCTGGAAAACTCTTTCTGAGACCTTCCCAATTATAGCTTCCTTTCTCAATTCTGATCCTTGAGCTAGAAAAGTTATGATCCTTTAAAACTTGTTCTTCTTTTCCGATGCACTTCTTGTGCAACAATCTCTTTTCTATGAGATAATGGCTCTTATATTTTTGTTGGACCCTATCATAAATTTCCCAGGTCTTCAGTATTCTTTTGATGCATGTTCTCCCCAAACGAAACCCACCTGCTTCCTTCCTAACCCTTTTTTTTCTTTAACATTGTTTTTGGGCACTATCCCCTATTTTCCTTGAGCCCTTAATTTGCATGGGACCACGGCTATGACCAAGTGCTAAATCCATAGGTTCTTACTCTAACTTTGGATCTTCAAGACTTCGAGACTTTAGAGCTTTAGGAAATCGGAGGATTTCTCATCCGCACATCCCCCAACTATTAATATCTAAACACTCCCATGTCACCTTTGGTGACATCATTATGTCACATCACTTAACACTTTTCCAATTGTGGGGGAATGTAACAACAGTTTGGAGTAACCCGCCTTTCATCCCACAATTCTTCTGACGCTGACACGTAACCCCTCGGTAAAACTATGGTTTGGATTGTGAGATCACCTTGGGAAATTAACTCTCGGGCAACTTGGGTCCCCGCAATGCCTTATGGCCGTCGATATTGATGTATCATGATCAACTCGATTATGGGTCCTCTGACCTTTAACTATGTTATGTAACCTCAGTCACCACTAACCCTTCTCATACAAAATGTCACATGGCAGAATACTAGAGGCTAACACATGGCCTAGTCAGATGGGTGACATACGTCACGTTCCAAATACCATTTCAATATTCCATTGGTTTAAAACCCGCTGACATGTGGCACACAACCCATGTATCCACGCCAATCCAAGTGACATCATCATGCCACGTTACTCTAGAGTTTCAGACTTTGGAAGTTTTTACGTTTTCTTCCTTCCATTTTCCTGATTTTCGAACTTCCAAGCTTATATAACCTCTGCCCCCCACATAGTACAGTTGTCACCAATTAAAGAGGTGGCATGTGGCATGTTTAGGAAATTCCACGTCCCCCCTGGTGACGTCATCTTTCCCTACCACATTTTCTCCTTTTTCTTCGAAACTTCAGGTTTCGAAAGTTTGTGCATCAACACATCCCACTTCTCCCGATTTTCAAACTCCAAAGTTATGATCTGTCATGAAATATATGGCTCACAACCACTCACGCGTAGACCCAGTGGTTCCGATTCGCACTTCACCATGCACTTTTCCTTCTGCTCTTAGTTTGATCTAACGGTAAGTGCTTTTCCCAGATCTACAGTGTATATTTTCTTTAAGACTTCAGAGCTTCAGGATTCGAAAGTTTGTGCATCAGTGCATCCTACTTCTCCTGATTTCCGAACTCCGAAAGGCTTCCAGGACAACCCTCCTACACCTTCTCCATATCTTATGGTCATAAAGGAATTCCCTTCCTTCTGAATAGATCCTACAGTCCCAACACCACCAGTGTTTTGATATCTCTCCCTGTGGCCAAATACCACGTCTGTCACGGTTTTATAATACTGCTACCCCTCATGAGCTTTGTAACATGGCCAAAGTAACCTCTTGGCACTCAAGAACATTCTGAGGTTTGAAATTGGTTCATCCAAACACAATTTCCACTTGAAACCTTGGGTCCAAAGGCCACTTATCCATCCCATCCAGGTTCGGAGTTGAAACCTTGGCTCTGAACTCGAATTTTGTCTACTTCGACAACAATTCTTTCCGAAAATTTTTCTTCAATTTCCACAAACATGGCCCATCCAGGCTCAATGTTGAAACCTTGGCACTAATGCCAAATTGTAACGTC
>JASDQU010380485.1:0-11120 GCA_032191745.1 Picea mariana | reverse complement strand
CTCCGATTCTGTAGATTTTTATGTTCATCTTCTAAATAGCTTCAGTTAAGAGATTCTTAAGTGCTTGTTAATTGGAGTTATTTTCCTAATCTTTCTTCCATCCATCATTTAAATTATTAAGATCCAGTGAGCTTGTTATCTCGCCTTGTGAAAGAATTCTTCAGCGTTTCTGGTTTCATCTCAGATTTTATTAAGTACAGACCCCATAGCCCAATGGATGTGTGATTTGTCTCAACCATCTTTAAAAACCTTTACGACCAAACAAAACTCGCGCTTCTAACTAGCCTAATATCTTAATTCAAACAAAGATAAATTATATAGAGAGATCCCTCTCTGAAGCTGGAAGGGCTAGATCCCAGCTTTAAAAGCGGTTGGTTAAGGTTACCTTTGTTTATTTCCTCTTTGTCAACCTCTGGGAAATTTACAGAGTGATAACAGTCTGCAACTATTTTATTTAATATTCTCACTAGGTTCTTATTAGTTGATTCTACCACTCTGTTCCCCTATGGATAGTAGTTTATAGAGTATCTGATTATGATTCCTTTGTCTAGAGAAAACTCTGTTAATAAGGTGGAATAAAAGTAAGTTGCATTATAAAAAACAAGAATGGAAGGAACACTGAACCTTGTGATCAATTGTTTTTCTATGGATTGGATCACCACCTTTTCATTTACATGGGTCAGAGGGATGGCCTCTACCCATTTCATGAAATAATTTGTGGTGGTTAGTATGTATCTATGTTGTTTTGAAGAACTCGGTGTAATTTCTCCTATGATATTTAACCCCCATTACTCAAATGGCTTGGAAACGACCACCAGTTGGAGCCGAACAACTGCTCTCTTCTCCCTCCCCACACTTATTTGACAAGTTTTACAGTTTCTAGAGTATGTGTGAGCATCCCTGAACAGGGTAGGCCAATAATAACCAACTTTCAGTATTTTATGTGCAGTGGTGTTTCCTACAAAATTTCCACCTGTACAACCATCATGGAGATCCTTTAGAACTTTTTCTGCATCTTCTCATTCAAGACATATTAAAATTACCCCATGATAATTAACACGGAAGAGCAGCGAATTTACAAGGTGATATTGTGTGGATTTTAACCTGAGGGATATCCTTTCCCTAGGGTTTAGGTTTTCTGGGCAAGTCCCATGATGTAGGAGATAATTCAGTTTCTTGTACCAAGACTCTCGCCTTGGGGAGACGTATGAAGCTTCACCACACCATAATGCCAATTCATTCTCCCATCCAGGGTCTTCATTTACTTGGTCCTGGGCTTCAACTGCCAGTTTGCATAACCCTTGTACCTTAACCAGTTTAGAAGGTTTTATATCTAGATCAAATTCTTGGACTACTGCCATCCAATTTCCTCTTCTTTCCCCCATCTCTTGTTGAGTGAATAGGGATCGGACTGCAGGGTGAGGCACGATGAATTTGGTATGGTTCTTAAGGATGTAAGACTTGAAGTGTTTCACTGCTTTGTATACAGCATAAGCATGCTTTTATATAGTAGAGTAATTTAGTTTATCCCCTTGGAGATTAGTGCTCGTGAATGATTATGGGGCCTCGTTGTTGTCATCATCCTTTTGAGTCAATACTGCATCTAACGATTGGTCGAAGTCGAAAGTATAGAGGAAGAAATACTTTCTAATGTTGGGACTTTGCAACACTGGGGCTTGGGATATTACAGTCTTAATAACACTAAAAGAACTTTTTCATTCATTGTCCCATTTGAATTCAACATCTTTATGGATCATCTTTTGTAAGGGTTTGATCGTTTCAGCGAAATCGGGGGTGAATTTCCTCACAAAATTGATTTTCCCAAAGAATGATTGCATAGCCTTTTTGTTGTGGGGTAATGGAAGTTGAGCTATATCCCTAATCCATTACAGGTCTATGCGAATGCCTTCTTGAGATATAATGTGGCCTAACAACTTACCTTCCTCGACACCAAAAATAGTTTTTTTAGGGTTTAAGTATATACGTATTTCCTATACATTACGAAAATATGGGTTAAATGTTGGATGTGATCTTCTTTTTTCTTTGAATACACCATCACGTCATCCAAATAGACTACTACACATTTGTTGATTAGTCCTTGAAAAGCTACGTCCATGGCCCTCTGGAAGGTTTCCCCTGCATTGATTAACCCAAAGGGCATACATTTATAAGTGAAGGTTCCCCACTTGGTTCAAAAGGTAATTTTCAAGCGGTCTTCTTCTGAAACTAGAACCTAGTTGTAACCTGAGAAACCATCCAGCAGGGAGAAAATCTCATAGCTGGACATAGTCTACAAGATTTTCTCGATTGGTGGGACTGGGTAGTTTTCCTTTTTTGAAGCTCTGTTGAGGTTTCTGAAATCTATGCATAGGCGGATCTCCCTAGACTTTTTCCTTACAGGAACTAAATTTTCTACCCATGCGGAGTGTCTAACTTGGAAAATTATCTTGACATCTAGTAGTTTCTTTAACTCCTGACACATGAGAAGCTCCAGGGATGGGTGGTATTTCCAGAGCTTCTATTGGAAGGGTTTTATTTCAAGCTTTAATGGGATAGTGTGTTGAATGATACGTGTATCATAAATTTTCAGATCTCAGTAGGACCATGAAAAAACATCTTGACACTGTCTGAAAAGTTTGATATAGGCCTTCCTTTCCTCTTTAGATATTTTCTTTCCGAGATTTATATTTTTGGGGTTTTCTGGGGTTCCTAAATTTATAGTTTCGTGTGTGGGACAAGAACTCCCCATCTTTGCATTCTTTGATCCTTTAAATCTTTCCCTTAGGTCAAAAAGGTTTTCTAAATTGGATATTCCCTTTGGTATCATGTGAGACCTTGGTTTGTTAGTCAGTTGATCTGTGTGAGGATCAATTTCTGCTAATTGCTCCTGGAATACTTCATTGTCAATAGCCAAGTCTTTAAAATTATCTTGATTGGTCAAAAATTTTATGATCTGTTCATCTCCTTCAAAGACCTTCCAATTAGAAATATTGTTGGGCATCGACGGTTTGTAGAGTAGTTCCACAATGAACTGGGACGCTTCATAATATTCTAGAGGTGATAGCCTTAAGGAAACGGTGGCCATAGAATCAACAAGAATGTTCTTTGTTATGGGGATCGTTGTAATGTTGAAGGCTTCAAAATGCTCTATTAGCCTATGCACTTCATGTTGGTAATTCCTCAGGTGTGGAGATTTGTAATGTATAGTGTTCCTTACTTGTCTAACGATGATTTCAAAATATCTGAAAACCTTCAATTCTTTAACGTTTAAGTCCATGGCTTTCTTTATCCCTTTTACTAGAGCTTCATACTCGACGATGTTATTTGTGCATTCAAATTCTCATCTACAGGACAGGAAATGTCATTTACCCTTTGGATCAATGAGGATGCACCCTGCCCCTGACCCTTCTTGCGATTTAGAACCATCAAAGTATAAGGTCCAAACTTGTGGGGTTTTCCTATCAGCTTCCTCTTTCTTGTCACTTTCCTCCTCTCCTCCTATTTGTTCTGTGATTTCTAACACAATTTCTTAACAGAAGATGGTTTCCTCTACCGTCGTCGACAATTTATCTTGAAAAAATATTTCAAAGTTTTGAGTAAGAGGGACATCAGATGAGAGGGGGGAGAAATTCCCAAAATCGAAGTCACATGAATACTTTCCTAGCATGGAGAAATATGTCAATGAGGGTTCATTGAGGGTTTCTAAGTCAGTGACAGTGTATTTTAGATATCTTTCCCTATCGATCCTGATCATATTCGTGTGTCCCTTTAATGGCAGCCAAAGGTGAGCCCAGTCTGTACTAAAGTATCTGTTTAACTTCTCAGACCAATCTCGACTTAATAACAATCCATAATCTCCTGGGATATCTACTACAATGATGTCAATTACTTGCAAAAATTTAGGGTGTCTCGCTATTCTGATCATTACATCTTTGAGTTCTCCCATGACCTTCACCTAGGTTTTTTCTAGATGTATCACATGTTTATCACTTTTGAGAAGGATTGCGTTTAATGTTTTTCAAATATACAATGGCATAACATTGGAGGATGCTCCTAATTCAACCAAACAATTATGGAGGTTTCTTTTGAAGACTGCAAACGTCAAAAGGAATAGTGGGGAAAAAGGTTTTCCCTTCTTATCCTCAGAGAAGGTGTTCACAGTTGGTTTATCTCTTATATCTATGGGAGTTATATTTCCTCCTTGGTCAGTGCTTGTCGTAGGATTTTCTACTTATTTCAATGCTCGTAACATAAAGTCCTTCCACTGAGGGATCCTACATATATCCATGACCAATATATTTTCTTTCAAATTTTTCAAGTCTTCTACTATGTCTATGATTTTGTTTACAACTTCTCAACCATGCGTTGTAGGTCTTCTACATCTCCACTTCCCTTTTCAGGACCTTGTTCTTTTTGTTTCCCTGGGGGTCTAGTCAACAGGAGCCCTCTCCTGGGAGAAGGCTGAACTTATTTATTAACTAATGAGACCTAGCCTTCTTTTCATCCTTTCATTTGAAACTCTATCATTTTGGACTCTTCAAAATTCTCAGCTAAGGTTGGTTTGGCAACCCTTTTCACAAACATGGAAATAAAATTTGGGAGAGCATTAGCATATACTTCGATTTGCAACTCCCGAGTAGGTTTAGCTTCAGGATGGAGTTTGTTTAAGATAGTGGTAAGTATTTGATTGAAGTCTTTAACATTCTCCTTTGAACTCATGGTGGCGGAAAAAAACTCAACCATCAAAGCTCCTGTAGTGGTTTCTTCTGCAAATTTGTCTAGAAAATCCATTTGAAACTTCATCCAACTAGTTATGGATCCTACAGCTAAGTTAAAATACCACGTGGAGGCCGAGTTCTCGAAAGTGTAGGGAAAAATCCTACATAATACATATTCATGTTGGACATTCATCAGTCTAATAGCTAGTATGAATTTTTTGATATGGTCTTCAGGCAATCCTGAGGTCTTAGGGTCAAATTTAGGGAGTAGAAACTTCATCCAACTAATTATGGATCCTATAGATAAGTTAAAATACCACGTGGAGGACTAGTTCTCGAAAGTGTAGGGGAAAATCTTTCATACTACATCTTCATGTTGGACATTCATCGGTCTAATAGCTAGTATGAATTTTTTGATATGGTCTTCAGGAAATCCTGAGGTCTTAGGGTCAAATTTAGGGAGTAACTTCTCTGGATGTCAAGGAAGGTTATATACTCATCCAGGGATGGCCAAATCATCTCTGGCCAACCAAGGTTGATTTTTTTGAGGTGGGTTTCCCCTTTCTTCATTATGGTCATTGTTATCTTCCATGTCTTCAGATCTCGAAACTGACCATTCTGAGTTAAACCCTTCTTCATCCAAAACAATGTCAGGCTCGGAGAAGTTGTCAACTAGTGTTTCAGGGATTAGATTAAGAGGATGTTCGATTTCAGTGAGGGAAAAATATATCAGGTCCTCTACTGCGTGCACAAAAATCCGGTTGGGAGACTTGACCACTGGTCTTCTTATTTGTTTTCTTTGAGGAAGTAACGGAGGTAAGGGAAATACACCGATATGTCAAGCGTAAGATCTTATGATTGTTCTGAATTTGTTCAATTCCTCTTGAGGAAGAGTGTAAGGTATATCAGGGAACATATGTTCTTCCTTGTGCTGGGGTGAGTTACTCATTTCAAGAGTACTCAGTGTGTGTGGGTTGTCTTGGGAATAACTAGCCATGCATGTGGGCTCTTTTGAATCTATAGGATGTGTGAAAGATTTTGTAAAAAATATTTTCATCCATTCATTCTTCAAGCCCTCCTTCTAGTGCCAATTCTGTTGAGGGGTCCTAAATCCCTTTAACTCAAAAGTAGGAACCAAACCCACCATTGAGGCCCAATTAGACTCTACAACATTTAATGGTGGATGGTTCTCCAGATATTGTGATTTGACTGATTAATCGACGGGATTTACATTTTCTTATGAAGGCTCCTCCTTCAATTCAGACGTTCTCTTTTTGTATTTTCTCTTATAGGTGGGATCGATACAAGATAAAAGCTGGTATAAACCAACTAGGTAACAAAGTGGGAAATCTTAACTACTGGAGAAGGCTGAGATTGGGATAACCTTTTCACTCTAGAATGAAGACAATGATTCTCTACCACATGCCTAGTACTAATACATTAACCCGTTGGTGTTCCAATTATTGAATGACGTGCAATTATCAGAAGAAAACATATATGTAATAAACGATGGCAAGAAAAATAATTCCCTTAACTCTAATCATCAATCACATACTAACACAATGATTTATTTTTCATCATTAAAGACAAGAAATACAAGACATTGAATCGGATAACTTATCAACAGATTTAGACGCTCTTACTCGTTACAACATCCACTCATGAGATGAAATCATAAATAATTCTTATTCATATCCAATCATACACGCTTTTGATGAAAAACACAAACTTGTCTCTGGTCCTAAACATGACTTCTCAATTAAGGCAGCTCCAAAATATTTCTTTACAAATCCAAAAATGAGGGGTCTTTGCAAMAACCATCGACCTCTTGCTAACAGGCCGATCCTCCTATTTATAACATACTATTAACTAAAAATAACTATTAAAGTGTATCTAAGTAAAACAAAACTTGCCACATGGTGCTTTCTTCTATTAGTCTTCAAAGAGTCATCAAATGATCTCACTTGAGTGGATGACTCTTCTCATACTCTGACCACTTGACAAAGAGATCATCACATGTGTTAGCATACAGGAATCTATGTTGTTCCATTGGCGCTGAAAGGATCTCTCTTATCTCTACTGCCTGTGCCTGATACTTAACTATTCTGGCACTTAAATGTTGCAACATGGATCGATCTTTGATCGGGTGCTCCATGAACTGATGCACCTATCCTATCCTAGCGCCATGTCTTCCACCTTTGATATTTTCGCAGCCCATGATGAGTCTTTTTCGCCATGTGATTTGACTATGTCGCGCAAGTCGACAAAGTCATCGGGTGTGCCAAATTCAGGGAGGCCGATTTCTCTCATTTCCTGGTTGATCTTGGTCCAGCTCTTCTCGCACTCAACCCATTTCTCTTGGATTTCCTGATGAGTTTCCTGAGCCAGTTTTACCTTATATTCGATCGATTTCCTTATGTAGTCGATGTTGCTTTCCCTTAACACCCAAATGTCGTGCTCTTCAGCATCTCAGCCCTGTTGTACCGCGTTGATATAGTCGATCCTTTCCATGACTTGGTGTGATTTCTCATACCACCTCTCCATATCCTTGCACGTCGCCAATGCCATGAGGGTGTCTTCTTGAAGCTTGACTATCCTTATCTCCAAAGGCGGGAGACGGAATAAAAACCTTCTTCGTTATTGTTTTGATGATAGGTTCCGACCTCAAAGTGTATTCTAATTGCTTTGCGCCCCTTGGAGAAGATCCTTCACCTACCTCTGGTTTTTTCAAATTCGACGCCCTTGACGATCATCTGGTGGTTGGCTTTCTTGGGGGCATTGTTCTTGCAACTAAAAATAAAATTTTAGAGATTGTGTAAAGAACAAAACCAGATAAAAAATATATGAACTGTAACCATGTAAAATCCACAGACTTGGATACATACCTGTAAAGCTTGCTAAACCTGGTTATTTTGATACTCACAGGGTCTCTGCAACCTTCGAATTACTCGTCTTGCTTCTTTGGATGCTCTGAATTTCCTTGTGCGCAGAATGATTTTGTTTACAATGACTTGAGAGAATTTAAACCAGGGTAGAACTTACCGTGTCACATCAACCATTCAATTCAGGTGATGAGTGAAATTTAAATAGATTTGTCGTTGAATATCTACAACTTAAATTCATAGTGGGTTGACGATGGAGGCACGAGGGTGATGGGGTCTATCGGTGATTTTAAATGACTGTTTTGATTGGCGCATGAGGTAGAAACTAATGCGGAATTTGGTATTAATTATCCCCTTAAATGCTCAAAATCTAATCGTATCTAATGCCAAAATGTGCCATTGTGTCACTCTCTCAGTGGGCGGATCGGGTATACTCTCTCAGTGGGTGGATCGGGGATCGGGGATGTGCTATGAACTTTTTCATTGATGTCCTTCTGCAAAATCTCCAACGTCGATCAATCTCACTGTACAATGCTTTCGTGGAAAAGATGACTCAGAGATGTGACTCGGACCTAGGGAACCAAGAATGATTCGAGGTAAATCTAGACCGTACAGTTCTCCAATCTGATAAATACATGTGGCATTGAATACCTGTGACCTAATTCCCATGTATTTAATCAGATTTGGGACTTTTCTAAATTTATTTGTTCAAAAACAAACCTTAGCTTGTTGATGCCAAAAATGTATCTAGGGTCGGCGATTGACGATAAACCTATCAAGTGTTTTCTTCGGGTTATCTTCCTCGAAAAAGTCCCGATGCCAAATACACATCGGGGATCAATGATCGGGAATACTCTTTAGCGTGGTTCGAATGTTCGTTGCGATTCTTTTGGGTTTTCCCCAATTCCGATAAGTGTGTCGGGTATCGGCTGTCGACAATATATTTTCTTTCTTTGTTAATTTCTATTACCCTCATATTTTATCGATGCCGAAGGGGAATCAGATATTAGCAACATCCTTATGCAAGCCTTATCGCAAAACAAAACTTCCTTTTGTCGATGCCGATGAAGATCGACGCTCGATGACTAAGGTTTCCCGAGTGATTCTTTTCCTTATTTGAATTCGTTCCAATGCCAAATCTAAGCACACCGGGTGAAGTATTTTGGTTGTTGATTCTTTATTCAGGTGTTAAGGCCCTTTAAGTAATGGGGTTTCATAAGTTCAAACAAACCTGAATAGCTAATGAGAGTCATGATAATAAGCAAAGACAAAACATTTCTCAAAATGAAGTCAAATCAAAACATGCAAAGATCAAGTGGTACCCAAAAAGTAAAAAATTGACATAGGATTTTTAGGGTGTGTTGAGTGCTCAACACTGTCATGCCCACATTTCAGACATATCTCTTTGTCTTCATATTCTCCTCTATATAGAACACAATCATTTGGACATGCATGAATGATACATACTCAACACCAAATATTTTCAACATTTTATTTGCCTCTTCACAACTACCAGGCAAGACATTATCACTCAGAAGAACCTTATCTTTGAATAACCTTTAGTTACTAGGAAATAGAAATGTACAATGTTATTTAACGCTCATAAAATCGATCATTTTTAATGTTGATTGTGTGACCATATTTCTCAAATTATAAGGGACTTAATGATGATCAATTACCTCAATATTTCCGAGAAACATGCGTTTGGCATGCCAAACTTTGCTTTCAAGTTGTACAATAACATTTTTGTCCCCAGTTGGGTAGACTTTTATCAGCTAGGTCCAAAGAGAGGGGTGGTGGAAGCAGATTTCAGAATTTCAAATAAGGTATCAGTGATATGGGCATCATTCCCTTGCTCATCATTCTGGAATGTAACAACCGTTTCATAAACTGAACATCTAGGAGTAAATGTGTACACAAATGTAAAATTTTCATTAATATAAGCATAGAATAACTTTATAATTTACACATATTATTCAATATCTTAACCTATAATACAATAATTCATCAAAATGCTAAAAACAAATCATACCATCAATACTCTCTTAAAGGTTGAAACTAAATTCAAGGATTTTACCTATTGATACCATAGGGTGTAGATGTGTAATCATTTGATCTACTATATTGTGAGGTTGCACAACTTGCACACCAACTTTACCTGTATTAGTTGTGCCAATTGTAAGTTATATTACCATAATTAATTACGTCGCTAGACTCACTTGTCTAGGCATAAGGATTCATTTAGTCACGTTTAAGTTTATAATTACTTTCATTTAAATAATATAATTATTAATTGTCACATGTGATGATCTTCCTACTAATCCTCAATAGTTTAGTCGTACTAGGATATATATGTATTCATGATGATATTCAAGGTTAACGCAATAATGTATGCCACTATTTACATCATTACTAATCATCTAATTAAGGTTCTAATCACTTCTGGAAATTATAATAACCCTCATCAAGATCCTCTAGTAAGTTCACTAGTTCTATACAAGAAAATTATGCATAGTACAAAAATTAAAAAAAAATCTATGTGTCTAAATTATTTGGACATAATAATTAATTTACAAATGAACATAACCCATAAAATTCTATTTAACTTAATGTTGCACCTCTTTCGTCACCTTAGTGAGAAAAATAGAGGTGCTTGCAAGCTTAGTTGGGTTTGCTAAGCAGGACAACTGCAAGTAAAAGGGTTAGAAAAAAGAAATATAAAAGAACAACTAAGAAATAAACTAAGAAATAAAACAACAACTAAATTATTGAACATAGGGACATAAGGACAAAAGAAAAAATGAGGCCCATGTCACCAATGATTAGGTTGATATTAGTGAAAGAAAACACCGAGAAGCAAGAGGAATATGAGTCCCTTCTTCCTCCAAGGGAGGGCTCTTGGGCCCCCACAAATAAGCTCTTCCTACAACTTTGAAAATGAAAATGAAAATGGTGAAAGAATTCTTTGCTAATCCACTCAAGGGGTGAGATGGATTTCCCAATGCAATGATTCAAGTATACTCTTGGCAAGGCTAGAAGAGTCCTCAATGTAAGTTTTAAACCTGCGAAGTAAAGCAATGCATATAGATTCTTAAGCAATACAAAAATTAATCAATGACTCATACACATAGTACACAGAGATTTTATACCGAAAACCCTCAACCGGGAAAACCTTTCTTATTTTCATTATATCAAATTTCACCATTCACCATACAATATATACAATTTTTTTAGGTATTTCGTAGATACCAAAACCCTAATCCCTTAATCATGGATTAATTTACAAATCCACTAAAAATAGCAAAAACTGCCCAAATGATTGTCACATGCAGTTGTCGTATCTGACGCACCCACACACACGCACATGCAAAGAATATAACACATACCCAACATTCTCCCACTTGTTGTTTTCTTTGCATCCAGGGGTCCAGGGGATTATATAGTCAACAATCCAGGGCAGCAATGCCCATTGTTACTCTACACCAGGAGAACTTTTCTATGCTCACAGACTTTGTCAATG
>JASDQU010380479.1:0-16140 GCA_032191745.1 Picea mariana | reverse complement strand
CAATCTCTCCAACACAGACTATCTCTACACCCTTTCAACCTTCATCTTGGAACCCAAACAATTTGCCTCCAAGTATGCTTTCCTGTTAACCTTTCCATACATTGGATTGAATTTCCGATGATTGTGAAAAAATGTTTGTTTTTCCATTTGAAGGTTTGGTTACCGGGATTAGACGGAAAAAGAGACGACGGAAAACTGTGTGGTCTGGCAGGACATTGGCACTTGGATCGGCATCATAGGTAATCCCGCCACAATGTACAAAGTGGAGAGATTTTGTCGGCAATACAATGTGGAAAAATTGGTGTACTCAGATTCCAACATGAAGATCCACGATGAATCCCATGTTGTCGACTGTACCAGCCTACCTTCGTCCAGTGACCAGAAGGATCATATTTTGCTTATTAGAGGAGAGGCTTCTGGATGCCACGGAGTACCCACGTCAACCTTACTGGCTGATCTGGATAGTAGATAGCTTTCTCAAGGTCTGCATTGGCAGTTTTGTGTGATGGTTTCTTCGGCCGAGGCCGCTAAGTTGGTCAATAGAGAGAATTTCACTTCAGGAGCAAGATGAAGATAAGGTGCACAAATTTGAGATACAATGGGAACCGAAACACCTGGGCGAATCGAACCCATGATCGACGGACCAACTTTCTCATGGAAACCCTCTCTTCTTGCTAGGCAAACTGCTTTGGAGATAATTCTTCCATACAAACTTCCATTTCGTGTGACCTCGCAGAAATCTCGGCATCGTGTGACTTCAGAGAAATCTTGGCATCGCGTGGCTTGACCATAATCTCTACGACATCGATTATCACTAGCATCTTCTTCTTATTGGGCTACTGCTCATTAAGGAGTCAATTCTCTATCTCGAGGAATCGAAACAATTCTCACCAAACCCTATGATTTCTAGTTGATTAGACAAGAAATGAATATCTGGACAATGTAGTTTGAGGCTTGAGCCTGAGGAATGGTTTGGCTTGGAAAATTGTTTTATGATTTTCCATTTTATACGCCTTTCGAACCTCAACCACAAGGAATCTGACTCCGAAAATATCACTTTGCTCGCCTGCACTTGGCCTCCGTGATCGTCCGCAATACTTTTGGTGTTTGTTAATACCTGCTAATTAATAAGATTCTTAGACCCATTGTAATCATTGTGTCCAACACAACTTCTTAGTTGGTTACAATGTAAAGATTAATATTAAAAAACAAAAAAGATTCAAGGTTCCACACTGTAATCTTTGACCACTATGATATGATCCATACATCATCATTTACTAAATTGCTAACAATTTCTCAAGTTTGATTTATCACCATACCTTAGGATGTGTTATAGCGCAAGTTGTAGGTTGGGAAAAGCTCGACCCAACCACAAAGAAAGAGGTACAACTTGGGAATCCTACACCCAATTCCACCTCGATGTAGGTCCTGCACTTCAAAGGTGACTAGGTCACTCTAGGGGGGTGATCCCGGTGACCCTAGAGGGATTGATATGGAGGTAGAGGGAAATGGAAGTGAAGCCCTTAGAGGTGAATTATAATTGGAATAAAAGGTAGGGAGAGATGCCTTGCAAGTCAAGTAATTGTTGCCCCACAGGTATAGTATTTCTCTGGATGATTGTACCTGCCCGAGACACAAGAAAAAAAACTTTGAAATGATATATGTTAATTGGATCAGCGAGTTAAGATTGTTTTCACTAATTTGCAGCAGTAGATATCAGCAAATAAAATAGCTAAAATCAACACATAAATATCTAAACTAATTAGGTAAATCAGCATCAAACTTAGCAAATGAATATAGGTTGAAAATTGGTACTTAAGAAGCTAGATAAGATGGTTATTGTAAACATGTGTTTTCTACAGAATATTGCAGCCTTATGGCTCTAGCATTCAGTGGCATGCAACAACAAAATCAACCATGAAAAGTTGCCAAGAACTAGCTCAAAAGATGCGCCCTAGTTAGTAGACTAAATGAGCAAAGTTAGAGAGCTAGTCTAGGGTTAGTTTAGGAGTTATGAGAGTGTTAATAGCTATGGTTATGCATCCCTAATGGCTGTAGGTTAAAGTTTGTAACAACAATTAGAGTGTTGGGAGAGATGGGCCTCCCTAGTGGGGGAAGACTCCTCTCAATGAGACAAATCAACTTCAAGCAAGAGACTTTCAAAAGGTCAAATTTTATGTTTCCCAGGGCAATGATTTTATATCTCTAATGCAAAAAAGAGTACGACTAGTGCCTTTACTATTCAGTTAATGGAGTTAAAGGAGCATAGAGAAGCTACCTCCTTGGGGCTGTAATCCCTTTTACTTCCCAAGGGAATTTTCTCTAGGCTAGGGTTTATGCTAAAATGGTGTATGCCCTTATACTTCGCTTAGTAAACCCGTGTTAAAGAAATAAGATGAAGCATAGAGTGATGAATACAAAGGTGGGGGTGTATGCCCTTATACTTCCCACCTATTTCCTATTACAATAACCTTGACTTGAAACAAATGATAGCAATAAATTAAAAACCATACCAATTCAAAGGAAAATGCCAAGATAATCCACCACAATAGAAATAGAATATCCTTCCAAGGCTAGTGCATCACTTCTTCCATCAACCATTCATAAGTATAGCCATACACAAGTGCACAAGAGATAGAAAGAGCCAAGAGGGCCAAAAATTTCAGACCAAGTCTCTCACAAGAGGGAGATTTATGTTTAAAATGAGATCTTATGTCCTCCATTTATACAAAATGTATTTAACATAGTTTGTCCACAAAATAAGGAGTAAAACACGACATTAGGGGTCAAAACCTTAATATTTCCCCCTTAACAAAGAAATATTAAACAATTCACTTAAAATTTCACTTTTTGCACAAATTAAACCCTAATTTAGGAGGACATTGCCCCTTTAGGGGATGTTTTTCCACTTTGAGGAAGTCGTTGGTGTTGGAGAAGCATGGATAGGCCTCCAAATGCCACATGTCAAGAAACTAAGCACTCTCATCATGGTGAAGACCCTTCTCCTCCTCAAACGTCCATGTGTCACAAGAGTGGCTTCTCACCACCATGCCCTAGCCCCTAAGATCATGACGTCAAGCTCGAAAGTGGAACGTTTTTCCCCTCCTAGGAAAATTGTTTGGAAAGCAAGGGGTGGGATAGGTTTTCGAAGTCATCATCAAGGTTGTCCAAGTCTGATCTCTCTCATCTGGCATGTAGGCCCCTACAATCCAACCTGTGGGCTTGTAGCCCCATTGAAGCCCAAGCTAGGCTTGTTCTCCCAAAATGTCCACCAACTAGGTCCTGCAAAGACAAATGAACATGCCCTCCAAGGATCTCAAGTCATTACATCATGATAAGTGAATCCAATCAACAAATAATTCATCTAAGAATGTGCATCAAAGATCACTATATCAAACAATTAACAACTCAAAGACACTATATGACTTGTCAAGCTTAAATATGGGAGGGATAATGAGGTGTCCTATTGGGTAGATCTTGCCCTAGGTCAAGGAGAGATTCCAAGAGTTCCATATCTAAGCCATGTAAAGTGTATGACGTGGATGGGGTCAAGACTCAATGGGTATAGGAATCATGACATACAAGGGGTCGTAGTGTCTCATTCATGGGTGCCTTTGCAGAGGGTGTGTGGTACCTTCGCCTACAATGCACTTTTTCCAAGCCCATCAATTTCCTTTTATCTTTCTCTCTTTATATTTTCTTTCAAAATAGCATAACGAGAGATTGAAGGTCACTACCCTAGCGTGGTGACCAGGTGATGGCAATGTCATCGAAAAACACATAATGGAAATGAGAACGTCGACTCGTGATGAGACCCCATTTCTCTCAGCCATGCAACTAAGAGCCATTACTCTGGTTTGGTGACAAGATGATGGCAATGTCATACCACTAGATATCCATGGGCATGATAGGTCAACTCATGATGAGACCTCCTATCCTTCAACTAACCTTTTAAGCATTATTTATTATATTGTGGGTCCCCTTTACTAAAAAATAAGTGTTTCATTTATTTCTCGGGTGATCCCTGAGTGAAGCATCTGGAAGGTTTATATAAGGCTTTTATCTTTTACCCAACATCAACCCCTCTGGGCCTTTAGCCCCTTCTTCCCATAGAACGAGGGACAAACCCTTCTTGGGTCAATATACCCTAAAATCCCAAGAGATAAGGAAATGGAGGGGAACAATTATGGAAAGTGATAAGTATGGTTAGGAACGGTATGATGGCTCATTAAGGGAGTTCTCAGTAGAAAACCCATTCCTAAGAAAGACCACTTACTAAGGCACAATGTTAACCACCAAGGTGAAGTAGGGAAAAAGGCATAATGTCCAAGCATATATCATGAAATCTAGAGAAATCTAAGTTACAACATAATCAAATGGCTTAAATATTGAAATAATGCTCACCATAATACTGACTTGTACCTCATGGAACAAGGCCCATTGCCTTTCAGAAGCCAGCTAGTGTGGTGGATGCCATCTGCAAAACTATGACCGTCTATGGTGGTGAGTGGGTTTTCCATATGTGAAAATGGTATTGTTGGTCATGTAGTCTCTCGGCACTCCATATCTGCAACTTTAGGGCCTCGAGACATGATCTTTTTAGTTATCCACAAAATGGGGATAGCATATGGCTCCTACTTGGGGACATGTGCTTGTCGTAGAGTGCATGAGAACCGTAGCATCTTCTGGTAGACTTGTGCCTGCAAGGAAACATAAAATTGTCAAGTGCAGGATGGACTACTCATCCTTGTTCTCATATGATTACAATCAAAACCAACTAAGATGGAAAAATAAAAATAAATAATAAATAAATGACATTTTTTCAAAAATTTCTACGCTAAACAAGAAATCAATATGCAAGCAGAGAAAAATGAAAATGAAATGCATATAAAATAATATGAGAAGATCAAGAAGCAAATGCAAGGAATAAAAATGACTTACCTACTTACCTGGGGCCTTAGGGCCCTAAATATCACAAGTGTAACCATTTGATCATCTCATCAAAGTATCTCCCCCTGTGCTTAATCATATAATACAACAAAGATAAGTGAAGCACATAATAATCATGAGTATAGACACACATATAATCATTCATAAAATAAAACTCATGAAGATGGGTGGGAGGGAGGAAATCATGTTGGAAAGAGAAACCATCAACCCGATCATCCTGCCTGAAAGTGTAGCCACAAGATTGATCAATCCATTTCTGAAGGGGATACCATACATAGACGACGACTCATCTTCATATGCACATAAATACTCATTGCTTGTCGAGGGTTGAGAGGATATGAGAGATCAGAAGAATATTGTATGATCTCTTGGAGAAGAGGATAAGAAGTAAGGAACAGTCTCAGGTGTAGAAAAGCATTGCCTCTTCCCCTATGAATCTTCATGGAAATCTCCAAGATGAAAATACTCCCACTTTGAATAATGAACCTCTGACTACTCTGAGGTGGTCACGTCCTAGTATTCCTCAAAATTTTATCACAATGGTTGGAAGTCCTCATAAAAAAAATCTGCATATGCAAAAGGGTATGTACCAAAGGATGACTAAAAATCATTGTGAGTATGTTGTGACAAGTCATCCTCGAAGGGGCGGAACAAATCTGTAACCATATCATCACTAGGATGTCAAACATATGAATCATATATGTATGAGGACCACTCCTCTTATGATGACAACCCCTCTGCTTGAGATCCACCCTCAATGTCATAGATGGGGTCTCTATCAAATTTGAGACAACTAATATCCCATCTGCGTCTTCCAGTCTGTATGAAAGTGTCTATAGGCTCATCAACCATATCAAAGGGTACTTTCATAGGACCATCAATATGACTGAAATTGACCATATTTTTGTCTTTGTGTGCATGAGGATTAGAGGCATGGACGTCTTCAATTGAACCTTCAAATTCTTCATCATCGATACTAATCGCTTCTTCAACATTAGGAGGTAAACAAGGTTGGACAACCTCGCCTTCATCAAACGATATCAAAGATAAGAGTGCCTCAATATCTTGCGCTTTATCATAATTATTCTTTCTTTTTATAAACAAACCCCTCCATCACCTCTTCATCACAAGAGGCTTGATTATGAGTGCATAGTTCTTTGTTTTCTTTTCTTCAAGGGGATCTATCATATCCAAGGTTTCCTCCGATACTTCTTTACTTTCAAGGTCATGGAATAAAGCATCTTCAAGGTCTTTGAAAGGGTCACAACTCATTGTGTTCTCTTCTTGATGAATTTCTTCAAATGTCTGTTCTTCAAATACTTTTTCATCGTGAAGGGAAGGAAATGATTCTTTTATGCGATTCATCATTTCCTTGGCAACTTTATTGGCATCCTTTTCCTTTTCCATATGTAAAAGTTCCTTCTTCGAGGCATAGCAATTTTTAGATGGGGGTTCATCCCATCATACCATATTTCCATTGACTGAAAGGACACCTCAATGGATTTGCTAGATGATATCAAGGCTCATCAAAGGATGGAAAGGGGGAAAGAGGGGAAATAAGGGTTTTGGGAACGTGGAGTCTCCAGATGAATTTCAAGATGAACTCATCAAGAAAGGTGGAAAGGGAACGTCCCTTGGGTGGGGTCTCCAGGAAAGCTAAGGGAAATGATTTTGGATAGCCCACCAAAGTGTTGTTAGGGTACGAATAATATTCAAAATCTTCCCTAGAAACGACACCAAAATGTTATAGTGCTAGTTGTAGGTTGGGAAAATATTGACCCAACCACAAAGCAAGAGCTACAACTTGGGAATCCTACACCTAATGTCACCTCGATGTAGGTATCTCACTTAAAGGGTGATTATTTCACTCTAGGGAGGCGATCTCGGTGACCCTAGGGGGATTGAGATGGATATGGATGGAAGTGAAGCCCCTACGGGTCATTTCTAAGTGGAAATAAAAGTCAAGTCTTATGTCTCGGGAAGGTATTTCACCATTTACAGGTTACTCAACATACTTGGAAACCCTTGGACCTTCACAAGATTGTATTCCAACCCTTTCACATCATTTAGAATTGACCTCTAGGGACCCCATCTCCATCTTCCTCCATCTTTGTCTCATTCCCCCTAGGGTCACCAGGATTCCCCCTTGAGGTGACTACCTCACCTCTAAAATGACGGGGATACCTGCCTAAGATGACAGTGGGTAAGTGAACTCTTAGTTGTCACCATTTAGTGGTTAGGTCATGACTTTCCCAACCTACAACTTGTGTGATAACGTTTTGGCATCATTTTCGAGGAGGATTTTGAATCCTCTTCACAACCTTAATGACACTTTGGAAATCTATCCCAAATCCTTTCCCTTAGCTTGCCTAGTGACTCCACCCAAGGGGCGTTCCCTTTACAGATAATCGATAAATCTTTTCCTAAAGCTTGTATGGAGACTCCACCATGCCATGAAAGAAGTGTATTATGACTCCCAACAAACCTTCCAAAGGTCGTAAGGCCTCACCCAAAAGGCCTATTCCTCTGACCTCACTCGTTTCTCATAATTTTCCATCTACTTCTCCTAGCCCTCCATCCTCACCTACTATCACCACACCTCCACTCTCACCCATATCCACCTTTCCAAGCGCTACATGGAACCTACAGGATAAAGAGGCACACAAAGCTTTGGACATAACAAATATACCTGGATCCCCTCATAAACTCCCAAAGGACTTCAAAGAGTGGCTACCCATATTTTCAAGAGAAGATCTCACTTCACCCGAAGATCACTTGTATATTTTCATGTGTAGTCTAGAACCTTGTGACAAACATGAGGATATTGTCATGAGACTCTTTGCTTACACTTTCATCAGATGGGCCAAGGATTGGTTTGATGGTATTTTCCCAAGAACAATCACAAACTGGAACCTCTTTCAAGAACTCTTCACCAAAATATTTGGGAAAAAGAGAGATTACCAATCCTTTTATAATCAAATCCACAGTTTCAAAATAAAATCTAGGGAGAATGTAAAGGATTTCAACGATAGTTTTAACACCCTCCTAAGATGTTTCCCTCAAGATTTAAAACCTTCCAAAGCTACCATTCTCAAGACCAATATATAAACCATGAGAGATCCATATGGGGTTTTGATTGGGAGATGCCCTAGCACTTTTTTCGAGGCTCAAAAAAGAGCATGTGAAATAGAAGAAAACTTGGCTTCCTCTCCCTTACAAGAAAAAAGTGTTCCTTAAAGAGACTCTTCAGATTAATCATATTTATGACTTTGCCTCACCAAAATTTCCCTCAGATGTCAAAAATTACCTACAAGAGGAACAAAAAAAAGCAGTCGAAAGGGCAGCTTGTCTCATGATCAATATTTTAGAAGAAGAAAGAGAGGTAATGTTAGAGAAATCACCTTGACCACCGAGTAACATCTTGGACCTACAAAAGAGGCAAACAGCATAAAAAGTTGAAGAAAAACTCTCTCGATACTTTCAAAAAAAAAAAATTGAACCTCTCAAAGAAACAAAAGTTGAAATTGTCAAAGGTGAAGAGAAAGTTTATTCCCCAGATAGGACCAAAGTTGAAAGTATTGTGGGTCATGTCAACGTAAACCATCAGGTTCTAGAATAAGGAACAAAAAACACTTTTATTTTGGAAAACTCCCTTTTCATTGATGAAGAAAAAGAGAAGGATCTTGGGGAATTTATTTTGATGGTGCACACTCAAGCACAAGCTCAGGTGCGGGGATAGTCTTAAGATCACCAGATAACGAGACTACCCTTTTCTCATATAGACTCGATTTCAACTATACAAACAAAATTTCCAAATATGAAGCCCTTATCCTAGGCGTCAACCTAGCCATCGACGTGAACATTAAAGACTTGCATGTAAAGGGGGACTCTGACCTGATTTTTTCACAAGTCAATAGGAAATTCATTGCAAAAAACCCAAGGTTGAAATAGTACAAGGATGTTGTTTAGGAGTCCATAAACAATTTTGATAACTTTTCCATTCAGGCCATCCCTAGGGAAGAGAAGCACTTGGCAGATAATCTTTTAATTTCCGCTTCAACCCTACAACTTTTCAACTAAATTGGCATGTACAAAGTAGAAGTAAATTTCAGACCCTTGTTACCTAACAACTTGGAACATTGGCAAGTTTTTTATGATGACAACCAACTCCTTTGTTTTCTCCAAAATGAGGGAGAGTTCTCTGAAGCTCAAATAAACCTGTTGACTGAGAGAGAAAATATTGAGATCATCGATGTGGCTGACAAACCCCTACCCAAAGGTATTGTTCCTTTAGAGAATATTTTTGATTGAAATGGTATGTATAAAGGGAGACCTTTGAACAAAATCAGTGACGAGATTGTTGAATTTAACATTGGAACCAAGGAGTCCCCCAAATTGATTAAATTTGGTAAAGGAACAACGATTGATGAAAGGGATAAATTTGATTTCACTTATAAGAGAATTCAAATATTTCTTCACTTGGTATTACGAAGATCTAAAGGCCTACCGGGAATATGTCATACAACACACCATTCCCCTCATTGATAGTACAAAGACCTTTAGACAAAAACTTAGGTAGATGAACCCAAAGGTTGCCCCACAAGTACAAAAAGAGTTAAAAAAGATGGTTGAGGCAAGAATAATTGAGCCTATTAGATATTCATCATGGGTATGAAATCCAATTATTGTACGGAAGAAGACTGGCAAGATTAGAATATGCGTAGACTTCATAAATTTAAATCAGGCCTTCCTTAAGGATAATTATCCTCTACCAAACATGGAATACCTTTTGAAAAGAGTCACAGGTGCATAAATGATGTCCATGCTCGATGGATTCTCAGGATATAATCAAGATTTAGTAAAAAATGATGACCAACTAAAAACTGCTTTTACCACCCCTTAGGGAACCTACAAGTATTTTAGAATGCCCTTTGGACTCACCAATGTCAGGGATACTTTTCAACGCGCTATGGAATATGATTTTAGAGATCTAATCGGAAAAATCATAGATATATATCAAGACAATCTGACTGCCATCTCTAAAAATATGGAACAACATGTCCAACACCTAAGAACTATCTTCCAGAGATGTATGGAGTATGACATTTCTCTCAACCCTAAGAAATCAATTTTTGGTGTTGACAAGGGTAAGTTATTGGGCCATATCATTTCTAAATATGGAATCTTGATAGATCCTTCCAAGGTTAAATCCATCAAGAGAATCCCTCTCTCGAAAGACAAGAAATCCTTGCAATCCTTCTTTGGTTAGATTAACTTTATCAGGAGATTCATTCCAAACTTTGCCAAAAATGTTAAACCCCTTAATAAATTATTAAAGAAGGATTATCGTTTTGAATGGGAAAGTGAAGGTGAGTTGTCATTTAAATGCATCAAAGAGGCAATAAATGTTTCACCGGTATTGGTTATCCCAAATTTTTCCAAAGACTTCATCATTTTTTCTTTTTCTTCAAAAGACACCATCGCAGGGGTATTGTTGCAAAAGAATGATCAAGGGGATGAAAAACCAATTTTCTTCATGAGAAAAAATCTTATAGATTCAGAATTGAATTACACCATTATGGAAAAACAATCTTACGCCGTAGTCAAGTCTTTCAAACACTTTTGAACTTATGTGGGATACAACAAGATGAAATCCTTTGTCCCCTACCCCACTGTGAAGGGTGTTTTGTCACAACAAGATTTCCTTGGATCAAGAGAAAAGTGGGTGTCACAAATAAAGGAATATGATTTGGAGATCAAGCCAACCAAGATAATTAAGGGACAAGGGATGGAAAAAATTATGACACAAAGAAATCAAGAGGCAATTGAGGTAGGAGAGAAGGAATAGGTCAACATTGTCATGAGTGAGATTGAAAACAATGAATGGTATACAAATATCATTTATTATTTAAAAACCTCACATGCCCTGATCATTTGGTAGAACATAAGAGAAGATCCCTGATACTCAAAGATATTAATTATTTCCTAATACAAAATGGTCTCGGATGGAGAAACCTAGATTGGGTAATCCTTAGATGTGTTGATAAAGAAGAAGTTGATAATTTAATGATCGAGCTCCATGCAGGATATTGTGGGGGTCATTTTGCAACACGTACTACTTCCCATAAGATTTTGAGAGAAGGATACTAATAGCCTACTATCTTCTCTGACATGCATCAATATGTTAGAGCTTGTCATCCATGTCAATTCTTTACCAACAAGCAATGCCTTCCTACCCTTCCCCTTAAGCCAGTCATTGTGGAAACACCCTTTCAATAATGGGGATTGGATTTCATTGGTGAATTAAAAGACAACTCTAGTAACGGATATCGATGGATTTTGAATGCCACTGATTACTTCACCAAATGGGTGGAGGTTGTCCCGACAAAGAAAGCAATAGAAGAATTTGTGATGAAATTTCTTAAGGAAAATATTATTACTAGATTTGGTGTCCCTGCTAAGATAACCATTGACAACGCCAAAGCCTTTAGCTCAATAGAACTCGATGAATTTTGCTTCAAGTATGGGATTGTTTTATCACATTCTTGAAATTTTTATCCTCAAGGGAATGGTTAGTGGAATCCATCAACAAAAAGATTATGAACATTGTGAAAAATATTGTTGGATAAAATAAGAAGAGTTGGGATAGCAAAATTAAGTATGCCTTGTGGGCCGATCACACGACTACCAAGACTTCCACTGGAAAGACTCCTTTTGAGTTGGTGTATGAGTTAGAATCTCGCTTACCTATAAATATCCAAATTCGAACATTACAAATATCCCAACAATTCAGTTCAAACAAAGAAGCATTGGAAGGACAAATCAATCAACTCATGGAGTTGGATGAAACTCAAAGAATGGCCTTCGATCAAATGGAAAGAAATGAAGAGAAATTGAAGCGTACTTTTGATTGGAAAGCAAGACAAAGAAATTTCAAGGAAGGGGATCAAGTCTTATTATGGGACAAAAGAAGAGAAAAACTTTTGATGCATCAAAAGTTTGATAGTCTTTAGTTAGGCCCCTACAAAATAGAGGAAATATACGGTCCAGACTCTTTATACTTATCCATGACAGAAGGGAGGAGAATTCCACTACCAGTAAATGGATCTATCCTCAAATATTATTTTCAAGGTGGAACATGACTTCTTCAGGGCCCATGCCCCAGGTGAGTAGGTAACTCATCTTTCTTTCCCTTGCATTTGCACCCATGAATGAGACACTACGACCTCTTGTATTTCATGAACCCTATTCCCATTGAGTCTTGACCCCAACCACCTCACCCACTTTACAAGGCTTAGAGATGGTTATCTTGGAAACTCTCCTTGACCTAGGGAAATATCTACACAATAGGAAACCTTGTCAACCCTCCCACATTCAAGCTTGACAAGTCACATAATGTATTTGCAAAATTAATTGTTTAATATAGTGGTATTTGATGCACATGCTTAGATGGATCATTTATTTATTGGATTCACTTATCATGATGTTATGACTTGACATCCTTGGAGGGCATGCTTATTTGTCTTTGTAGGACCAAGTTAGTGGACAGTTTTGGAAGAACAAGCCTAGCTTGGGCTTCCATGGGGCTTGAATCCCACGGGTGGATGCCAAGGGACCACATGTTGGATAATAAATATCAAACTTGGAAGCCCTTACAAATGACTTGGACGATGTAGCCTAGTTCCCACATGCTAAATGTTTTTCCCAAGAGAGGCAAAACGTCACATCTAGAGACATGACCTAGCCTAGGGAGGTTAGGGTTTGGTGGTGTGGTTGATGCATTGGCACTTGGACATTTTAAGGAAAAATAATCATTGACCATGAAGGAATAAACTTGGATACTTGACATGTGGCTTTGGAAAGGCTAGCCACCCTCCTCCTACACCAACGACTTGCTCCAAATGCCAAAACGTCCCCTTAAGGGGTGACGCCCTTCTAAATTAGGGTTTTTTTATGTGAAAAAGTGAATTTTAAATGAATTAATTTGTAAAGGGGGAAATACTAGGGTTGTTGACCCCTAGTCTTGTGGTTTACCCCTAAATATGTGGACATGTCACCTTGGTGAAATTTTGTATAAATAAGAGATCATAAATTCTCATTATATCATAACTCTCCCTCTTGTGAGAAGAACTTGGTCCGAAATTTCCGCTACACTTGGAGTATTTTACCTCTTGTGTTATGGAGTAATGCTTTTTGGTTAAGGTTTGATGATGATGATGGTGCACTATCTCTAGAAGGTCATTCTCTTGCTTTTGTGGAGGTTTACTTTGGCATGTAAATGTTTTTTCTTGAATGGTATAGTCTCTCTACTTTTTTATTATCATTTTTAATTCAAGATAAGGTTGTTTTGGCCAAGGCTAGATAGGGATTATAAGGATATACACACCTATAATAGTTTCCACCATAATTGTTAATCTTTTAAAGGTATTTTGCAAGGGTTTAGTTGAGGAAGTAAGAGGATTTACACCCCTCATCTTCAAACCCTAGCTAGGATACTTTCCTTGGGAAGTAAGAGGGTTTACACCCCCAAGGATTTAGTAAACCTAGATATTTATTCTTGACCCCATTAACCCATAACTAAAGGCACTAGTATTGCATCGGAGAAACAAATTGTTGCATTGTGAAACATGATTTCTCGTCATTTTTACTTATTGCAACTTGGATTGTGTTCCTTGTGCCGTGGGCACCTCACAGCCACTAGGGTGTCCTCATCAAGGGGATACTTATTGCTTCTATTATAAAATTTCATATTCATCCATTAGGGCTACAAAAATCCTAAATCATTTACTTAATAACTCCCTAATCAACCATTAGAATTCACTCAAAATTTGCACACTTATTCTTCTTGGTCTAGCACATTTATTGGCAAAGTTTGGAGGGTTTTCAATTTTTGATGTTCTTTCTATAATACATTGAAATTTACATCCATAAGGCTGATATAATTTTCTTCAGACAAGTATTTACAACAATCTTATATTTTCATGCTAGAATATTGGTTTTTCATCTTGAGTTTAGCTAGTTATCAACTAGTATTTCTCTTGTATCATTTACTTGATCTCTAGCATTTGTTGTGCATATTATAGTACCATATTATTGATGATATATATTGTTATATATTGCTTCAAATTAGGGATAGAAAGCTTAAATTTCTGATCCAACTAACATACATCATTGCAAAGTGGTTTTTCTTGTGTCTCGGGTAGGTATTTCACCATCTACGGGTTACTCAACATACTTGGAAACCCTTGGAACTTCCCAAAACTGTATTCCAAACCTTTCACTTCATTTAGACTTGACCTCTAGGGACTTCATCTCCATATTCTTCCATATTCATCTCATTTCCCCTAGGGTCATCGGGATTCCGCCCTTGAGGTGACTACCTCACCTCTAAAGTGAGGAGGACACCTGCCTAAGGTGACAATCTGTAGGTGACATCTTAGTTGTCTCCATTTAGTAGTTTGATCTGGATTTTCCCAACCTACAACTTGTGAAATAACAATACCAATCAACATGAGAAAGAGAAACCCAATATTCATAAGATACATCTATGAAAATAAACTTAGATCTAAAAACCTAGATTAATAGATCGAGCAAATCCAAACCCTAGATTGCAAAATAACAAAGAAAAAGAGAAAGGAAAATGTTTTTTTTTTTGTTTTTTTGAATAAATCAATAGACCAGTGCCTAGAAAGGGATATGGGGTCCCTACACAATTATAGGTGAATCTTAGGCTTCAAGATGAGAAAATTTTGAGGGAATCTAAGAGAATTTCCTATCGATCATTACTTAGGGCTAAGTAGGCTTCTTCAAGACTGGATGGGGGATTTGTCCTCTATGAATCCTTTCCAAGTACTATCCAGGTGATCTCAAAGTTTTTCCAAGGAAAGGGGGAGGATCCCTAAGACGTCCTAGCTCAATGCAAAGGAAAAAAACATTAATGGTCAAAGGGAATAAGGAAAGAACAATATACCTTGATTTATCTTCCAAGTGGAGCAAGGTGCCCTTCTTTGGCCTTGTAGTAGCTCCGTCTTCCAAAAAAATTGAAAGATATTCTATCTAGCCTTTGGAAAATACCCTAAAACAATCACTTAGAAATATATACATGCACAATAACTTTGTAGGCAAGTTTTCTCAATAATATCCAACAAATGAAAATGAGAGGGGAATCCTCTTCTATATATAAGGATACTTCTCAATACAAGGTGCTAATATAATGTGYAAGMTCAAACCCATGAGACAAATAAAACATCTGGACATAAACTACCCTCATAACCATCCAATACATTAGTGCCCCACCAAAAATGGTCGAATATGAAACAAAGGGGTAACGCATGTGGTTGAGAAGAGCTAGGAAAACTACAGCCTCCTTGAAATATACCAATGTCTTCATGATCAAGTCAAACATGAGTCCAAATGTGAAGTGCCCTCATAAAAAACTTCGTATAATGAGGGTCCAATACATATGAATGAATAATAGTCAATCAAAGAGGAAGTGTGCCCTTATAGAAGGAGAGAGAAGTGACACATGTGACATAAATAGGGTGCCTCATCAAATGTGCAAGGTCCAAAATGAAACAAACACCTCAACCACCTATAACAACTTGGTCCATGTCCCAAATTACCTCAACAACCCCCGTGTGTGGTCCATGTGAGAGAATAAAGGACACATGTTGTCTAATATCATACAAATAAGTAGGGGCACCCTCTTGAAGTAGTCCATGTGGTGACTACAATGATGTGGCTTCCTTGTCATATCCCAATGCGTTGTCATGAATCCCAAAGTAGTGACAAGTATTATAATGTAGTATGTGGATCCCAATAAAATGGAATGGATCCCAATGTTTGTAGATATGGCTAAATTCAAGTTTATAGATCCCAAGGTTGCATCATGGGTCCAAATGCACTGTCACAGATCTCGAGGCATGTTACACAAATCCCAATGCAAGGCATATGCTTGGAGAGGTGGATCCATCTTCTTCACAAGCCATTAGGTGATGCATACTTAGTGATTTCTCTTAACAAAACATAAAAATAAAGGTTAATTTTAATATTTTCCTAAGTTTTACCAAGGAGGAACAACATTAACCCTTATACATGTGACAAGTCCTAGGACAACAAGTATTTACTAAGTCTCTAAGTAAAAGGTGGGTGATGTGATGAATAATTATGGAAAGGGGAAGGGGGAAAATT